>JAKLML010000089.1:0-87440 GCA_022813425.1 Aureobasidium lini | reverse complement strand
TAGAAATTCGAGGGGATCACTAGGAGACACTGCTCTAGCTTGTAGAGTAATAAAATTTGATGAATTCGATGATTTTTACGTCACTTCTCACTCCTACCAAGAATGATTTGATTTGATTATCTCAAGCTATTTACCCCGCAAGGGGTATGAGCTGCCTACCAAGAATGAGCAAGGAGGCTAACAGAGAAGGTCGAGATTTTTGTGGACAGGGTGACCAGAGAAGCATGATGACATGGGCATATTTTGGCAAATTCACAAATAAAAAATTCACAAATCAATCCTGCCCAAGGACCACCCGCTCTCAGTGGACAAATTTCCAATTACAAAAACATCTTACCTTTTGATATATCTACTCGTAATTCGATACGCAATCTCTATCCCGGAACTGATTGGTCTCTCTAGGGAGCGGGGTCGAACGCCTCATAAACATGATCCTGCAACGGCACGCGGAACACAACCGAAGAGAGTTAAGGTTATGGTGCCTTGCAGGCATGGCATGGCTAAAGGCAAACTGAACGTCAAGTCTTGGTTTGGTTTATGAAGTTTTCAATTTTGATGATGAGAAGAAAAGAAAAGCGCTAAATGAACAAGACAAAACCCAAGTAACAGAAAAATCAAGCATCCACTTCTTTAAATGCGGAGTCGAGGTATCATCGAGAAAGAGATGCTGCCCAGCGCGGTCTATTGTTGTAGTTGTATTTGTAGTCGTGATGCGCTCTGGCCGAAGCAGCGTCTAATAGTGTATCCGGGCCATTGTATGTTTCTATTCCCTCCTTTTTATTTTCCTTGGTTGATGGTCGTATGAGCATCGAAAGATTGTTTACTCGGAAGGCTTGAAGGTCATGCGCTCCTCAGTCTCGAAGGGAACACCGAGCTCGAAAAGCTTCATGACGACGTTGGAGAAGTCCTTGAAGAAGGCGTCATTGTCCTTGGCGTACTTCTCGACGTAGGACTTGAAGCTCTTGTCCTTGATCAGGGCCATGTCGGTGGGAAGCATCATGAGGGACTTGGTGGAGACATCCTCGAACTGCTTGGGGCCGTCCCACTTCTTGTAGGCCCACTTCTTCTCCATGAGGAGCTTGTAGTAGTCGTTGGTGAGAGTGGTGGGGGAGAAGGTCCAGGGACCCGAGAAACCGGAGCGGTCAGTGTGGCAGCGGCCGAGAGCGTGGGCACCGGAGAGAGCGACAATCTCCTGGTCGTTGAAGCCCATACGGTTGAAGATGGCGCGAAGGTGCTTCTGCTCCTTGGAAGCGTCGGGGAGACGGCCGTCGGGGGTGCAGTAAGAGACGTCACGGTCGTTACGGCCGGGTCTCCAGGGAATCTTGGGGCCTTGCATCTCCTGGATGGCAGCGACACCAGCAAGAGTCCAGAGGTCAGAGTAGGTGATCCAGGGGAACTCCTTCTTGACGGGGTCGAGGAAGTCGCGGGCAGCGTGAAGACCGGCGTTGGCACCGTGGTCACCCTCGGGAGGGAATCTCATGGTGGCACCGTTGCTGCCACCAGTCTTGGTCTCAGCGTCGTAGGTACCACTGGCGTGCCAGGCGAGACGGACAAGGACGGGTCCGTAAGAACCATCATCATAGTTGTCGTGCTCAACAAGGAGCCGAGCGATCTTGTCGTAGACCTTCTGGTAGTCCTCCTGCTTGGGGGTGAAGACACCGGCGGCCTTGACCTGCTCAGCACCATTCATGTAGTAGAAACCAGCACCACCGGCAAGAGCAGCAACGAGACCACCGATGAGGAGGCCATTGCCGCCCTTCTTAGCACCAGCTGCATCAGCGTAACCACGGCGGGCCTGCTGGGCAAAGGTAGTGCGAGGGACGAAGGTGGCGCTTCTCTTCAAAGAAGAGGCGGCGGGAGTGCGAAGAGCGCGGGTGAAAGATCTGGCAGCGGAAGCCATTGTGTATGTATTGGAATTAGGATAGAGAGGAGAGAAAAGACAAACACACTCAGGGTATCACAAGAAAGGGAAGAAAGAAGGACAGGAGCGAGAAGGAGCTGTAGCTTTCCCGGCGACTTGTCAATAATATATGGGACCGCAGCGATCTGATAGCGCATGGGCCATGGAGCTCATTGTCGCTGACAGAAAGTTGTCAAAGCCTTCGGCGTGATTCGATAAGGGACTCCCGGACGGCAACATCCAGACCCACCATCGAGGCCTTATCTATGCTGTCGGCCCTCGGTATGCTTGTTGCTGCGTTACCCTATGTCGCGTAGATACAAGGGACACCAGAATCGAAGCCATCTCCTTCATGTTTCGACTCGAGCCAGCAATCGTTGCAGAAAAGTGTCCATGATGAGCGGCGTTTGCCATACAAATTTTTTATGTTGACAAAGACTTTGATGGATAAAGCGGTTAAGCTGCAACGTGTGCGCCATGATTGGTCGGCCACCTGCTGGCAACTTCCGCAGTGCAGGGACAAACACCGTCAAAAGTGAACGCCGACTCGCGCGTTCCTGCATTCGCAACGGCAATCGTCGCGTTTCGCGATGGATCTCTTTCTCCGATGAGGACATGCAATCACAGTCATCCGGGACAACTTGCCTAACCTGGATGGTCAAGAATGGCGTGTTTCAACAACGCGATCACATCTTTTTGTCGCAACAAGCATCTATACCCCTGTCCACGTTTCCCATCGGACCAAAAAACATGAATTCCAACACAACTGCAAACACTCATCTTTGAGTACAAAGACTGTTCTCTGTCTTGCTGGCCATCAGCGCATGTAAGTCTGAGGTCGTCATAACATCATCAAACCTGGAAACCATGAAGCGATCTTGGATGTTCGTTCTCCAGAAGATCGTCCGACTTCGCGTGGGGAGATCGACCCGCATGCTGGTCAGCAAATTCATCAACCAACGAGGACGCTTCAGATGACCCTGGGCTGAACAGGCCCTGAACATCACATCTGGATGTGCAAAATGAACCCCCGCTTCGCTGAATGTTTGGCTGCTTTTCGCCTTATGGCGGAGCCGAATCGCTGCCTTCACAGCTGCTGGATTTGCAAGCCGGATGGTGCTGCGCCGACCTCTCTTCCTGGACACATCTCGGATTGCTTCCTCCGACGCCATTTCACTCGTAGCTTTGTTCTCTGGATTTTGACATGCTTCTCACGTTTCATTGTTGGCACTGGTAACGAGGTTCATGCCTGATCTCCAAACATCACCCTTGAAGTGCTGACCAGACTGTGAGCATGGACTGGAGACCCATCGGAGCAAATGCATTGAACTGTCTACTGAAAGCTACTGGGCAACCTCCCAAGCCGCATAGTACATTCCCACGTTGAGCAGAAAGTCTCGCCTTCTCGGCTCCCATCCAAGTACCGTCCGAACGCGTGAAGAGTCGACGTTTGCGCGTAGTCCCATGGCCCCCAGAAAGACATCTCCGCCGGTCCCGACAAAGTCCACGCTCGTTTGGAGGCCCACAGCCTCCGTGGTCTCCTCGATAATGGACTCGAGGCTGATGGTCTCTGCGACAACATCAAATACAGGCCAATCACCCAGACGGCCATCCAGGCGATCAATGGCAGCGTGGAAAGCCGATGCAACATCGTCGACATGTACAAGGCAGACACTTGCAGACTTGTCAGCGCTGATAGAGACCTTTTCACCACCCTTGGTCTTGAGTGCAGCGATAGGACCCCACCACACACCGAAGTTCCAGGCGTTGCGGCCATAAAGCATGCCAGGTCTGAGAATGACGGTGTTGATAGAGTCGCGACAAGCGAGGACAGCCTGTTCGTGGGACGGGCGCCAAGATACCATGGTTGCTGGCTTGTCCGATGCGAGCTTGTTGCCAACGGGTGAGAGATCAGACGCGCGCTCAGTTGGAGCGCCGTGCACCATTATGCCGGAAGTGTAGACGAAACCAAGCTTGGGTCCAATGGCTCCTTCTTTGGCAAGAGCAGCCTGTCGATCCTTGGCGACAGAGACGACTGTCTCAAGAATAGAGGTGGCCTGTTGATAGCCTTGAGAGACGTCGACGACTGTGTCGATGTTGTATATGTCCAGTGCAGATCTCAGGGCTTCTTCGTCTTCGAGAGGAAAGACCAGAGGTGTCATCTCGGCGGCAACAATTGCTTCCCTCTTCGAAGCAGCACGAGTCTGTACAAAGACGGTATTGCTGCCTGCGCGAAGTAGGGATTGGGCGAGGGCAGTACCCAACAAGCCCGTGCCTCCTAGGATAAGGATCTTTGGCATGTTTCAGAAGTAGGAAGTACAGTTGTCTTCGGGAATGTCTTCTTGAAGTCAAGCTAAGCAGAGATGATGATTCCGAAGATACCACTCTCGAGGTGAGAATGCTTGCTTTATATACCAGATTTCTGATGACTCCAGGTGCGGGCCCATCTTATGAGATGGTGCAGCAGTCCCACATCAAGACGAATCATTTTGGCACAAAAGAGACACTGGTCTTCGAGATGTATGCAGATGCCCGTCGGATCCGCTCTAGTGTCCGCTCTAGCGTCCGCTTGAAGTTCCGCTTGAAGTTGTGCTCTAGCGCCCACTCCACGCTCCGCTCTAGCGTCCGCTCCTTGCATTGCAACATACATGACCGGTGAATATAGTTGCTTGAAGATAGCGTCTCACCACAAGCTCGTATAGAGCGAGTGTCCGAGACGGAGTTTAGAAGCAATTCACCAAGTCCATGTCGAGATGACAAATCTATCCCAAGCATTGAGCTTATGGAATCTATGTCGGTTCAATGACCCGGATCCAATCAGATGCAGGATTCTTCGTTGTCTTTAATCTTCTTTTCCATTGGATCAAGCCGGTCAGTCCCCAACCATAGCACTCGCAGCAATCATACAGCAACGATCCAGAAGAAGATATTCGCAGCACCGGTGGCGTAGGTCAGGAGTGCTGCTCCGGGCCTCAGCCCTCATTTGTATCACTGCACACGGTCATGTTGAGCAGATCGATTGCTGACGTGATCTCGGCCTCTACTTGGACGTCAGTTGCGATACACGAGGCGTGAAAGTATCGGAACAACTCACCTGCGACTCTCCATCGTTGCTCAAAGAAGCCCAGTGTCTTTAAGAGGGTATAAATGCCATTTTCATAGTCGGGGTTAGGATTCCCCTGATACTGTCGGACATAGATTTGAGCAACCTGGTAAACAGAATAGATGGCTAGAGGGCGTAGAAGATCGGCTTGCGTCTCAGCGAGCTCTATGTTCAGTTGTTCAGCCAGCCGGATTACCTCGGCGCAGAGGACCTTGGTAGCAAGGTTGAGGTCAGCAAAAGAGTCATTCCCGATGTGAGTCTGCTCCAGGATGAGCTGCGCACTACGCTCGTCAGCGGAAGTTAAAGGCCTTCAGGTCTGATATACCAGGTACCTCTGCAATATTGCGATGGGGCCACAGTAATGGGAGCAGTCTGCAGCAGTGGCTTCTTTTGGTAGTAGCTCTGCAAACACAGCTGTGGTTCGTCGTAATTGTTGAGTCTCTTGTGCATTGAAAGCTTCATCAGGTGTAGGATCGAACTCGTTCCTCAAGACCAGACCGAGAAGGTGTGAGACTTGCGCCAGACGTGCGAAGTATCCTACACGAACCTGTGAAGGCGTTGAGAGTGATAACATAGCCCTGGGATATTCTTCTATAGAACCATTCTGCGACACGTGTTGAGTCGATGCGCTGGAGTCATCAGGACGAAGTTGATCCCACTCGGCGTCGTCCATTGGTAAAAGATCGTTCGAGCTTGGATCTCTGACAGAGGTCGGCCATTCTGGTCTTTGTAGTCGCAGAACTCTTTGACTTTATTAGAACGCATACTGCAGACAATTGGAGAGCCTCCATACCGTTCAAGGATAATGATTGCCCACCACGTCCGTCTTTTCTCTTCCGGCAGAACACGTAAGATGTCTTGCGACACATTCTCTCGTTCTTGCAACTGGTTCAAGCCGAGAACAATACCAGCCCGAGTGCATTTTCCGAGCGACATATATGATTTGTCAATCGCACCGTGGTTCATCTCATACAGCGCCAATATCAGGCCGCATTGTACGAGATCAATCGTCAGTGGTCCTTGACATTCAGCCAGTGCAAGTAGGCGTTTGACCTCCATATATTCGACAGACCGAGATGGGCCTTTTTCTACCTGTGGGGGAATACAGAGCATCAAGTGCATGCAACATATCAGGAGAACAAAGCTATGATCAGGTGTATGTGAGAGTCTTGACAATGGTCCGTAAAACCGCTGTCGCGAGATAAATGGCATCCATTGGTATACACGCGAGAAGTAATCAAACAGGATCACATCGAGTCGCTGTGCTGATGCAAATAGCTTTGTCGCATAATCGTGGATCGTAGTCGCAACCAGATTAGGCTCATCGTACACCCAAGGCAATGATGACGGGCCACTTCGAAGGCTACCCAGAATTATAGGTCCTGAGGCGGAAGAGATAGGCTTTTCATATTGGCAAGTAGCTAACAACCTTGAGAGCGCTTCAGCATATTGTGGAAGAGCTCGCGGAGAAGATGACATACCACTTGCAGCTCGAGCATGTTGGGACTTGTTTGTCACATCGCCTCTTCCGCTTCTTGCAATGCAGACAGGCTCGAGTGGCCGACCCTTGCTGACTTGTTCTTTGTGATGTGTTCATTTTGCAGTAGGGAGTATCATGTAACTATTAGAGAGCGTTCACAGGGATCGCCGCTACCAAGCATGTAGACTAGTGCAGTGCCCACTGCTCGATACATTGTTGAGCGGAGTATATCCGCTATACCTGATGGCACTCGAATATTTAGTTGACAGCTGACTTCGACGATGGAGTAAACGTCTCTCAGTATCTATACAACCCAAAGAAGGCACAAAGCCGAGGCAGAAATAGGAAGGTGTTGTTACACGAACGGACTTGCCGAGATCGGCGCAACCTATCATTTTGTCAGCGAACATCGCTCTTCTTGAAGCCACCATCCAATCCTTCGGTACTACATCAATATACAAAGACGAGACCTGCCCCCAGGACGAGCAGCATTTGAACAGGTAAAAGGACTTTTCCCCAGCAGAAAAACACAGCGTCAACGTCATTGGGATCTGCTGTAGCGCTTTACCGACTGAGTGCACGGTGGTGATTTTGTGACTGCTACAACCCTTTACGGAAGGATTCCGCCGTCATCGCCAAGGATAGCCCCATACAGTCTGTGTCGATCTTTCTTGCGGGGAGATGGATTGGAAAATGGGAACGAATAGAGATGCGAGTTGGAAGGCCTGCATGTGTCGTTTTGCTAGGTCAAACGATTAAATTCGTGAGGCAGGATGGAGGACCTCACATTCATATGCGCGGTGTCGGAAGAATGAAAAGGGCACAAGTACAGTCATCTTTCCACTTCTCGCTGATCTCCTCTCTTACCTTTTTGTTTTATCTTTATAAGCTCGAGTCGCTGTATCGCACGTAACTGCTCTGCGGTGCGATTACTCATTTCGTCGACGGCCGAGTTGATCTTTCGGACCTACCTCACTCTTAAAAAGCATTGAATCTATAAAGAAGCCTTGCCCAGCATGGGTTATCGAGAGAGTAAGACTATACCTTCGCCATTGCGACACGCGCATTGAAGATGACTGACTCGATGAAATCAGAGGACATTGATGGCGGCTCGCCAGCCTCATTCGACGACCGCGAAAGAGGCATGTCATACGACGATGCACTCGTCTGCCCACCACACACAACTGAGCGCAAGCTGGTGTCGAAGATTGATTTCCACGTCGTACCATTCTTGTGTATCCTTTACTTGCTCGCCTTCTTGGACAGGTGAGTCGCGCTTAGGCCTCGGGAAAATAGAAAACACATCCTGACTAGATATGCTCAGAGTCAATATCGCGAACGCCAATGTCGCAGGCATGTCCGAGGACCTCCATCTCGAAGGTGACGAATACAACACCGCCCTCGTCATCTTCTTCGTACCGTATATTCTTTTCGAAATCCCCAGCAATATTCTACTCAAAAAATTCAAGCCGCATGTCTGGCTCTCGGGCTGCATGTTCCTATTCGGTCTCACTACAACGTTGCAAGGAGTGGTACAAAACTATTCTGGCTTGCTCGCTACACGTTTCTTCCTGGGACTTTTCGAGGCTGGCATGTTTCCCGGATGCTTCTACCTCCTGGGCACTTGGTACCTGAGAACGGAGGCACAGAGAAGATACAGCTTCTTCTTCTCGAGCACTACTCTTGCTGGTGCGTTCGCTGGTCTGCTCGCTGCAGCCATTGGAAAGATGGACGGAATTGCTGGATACCAAGGCTGGAGATGGATTTTCATCCTCGAAGGCATCCTCACCTGTGTCGTCAGCGCAGCATTCTTCTTCGTCCTCCCCGACTTCCCCGAAGACAGTAATTGGCTTACTCCGGAGGAGAAGCACTTCGTCACAAACCGTCTCCGCAGCGAACAAGGTGCCTCGGCCGTGGAACGCAAGCTAGGCGCCAAAGATGTCGCCAATGTCTTCAAGGACTACAAGATCTGGCTCGGAGGCTTTATGTACTTTGGGCTGATTGTACCTGCGTATTCTTATGCGTACTTCTCGCCGTCTATTGTCAACGGCTATGGCTATAGCAAGATCCAGACACAGTTGCACAGTGTACCCCCATGGGCGGCCGCTTTCGCCTTTGCGATGATTTTGGCCTGGATCTCCGACAAGACACGCCACCGCCTGGGTTATGCAATCTTCGCTATCTGTGTAGCCATCACTGGATTTGCCATCTTGCTCTCTGTGCATGATAATCGACCTCTTGAGTACGCAGCCCTGTTCCTCGTGGCCATGGGTTGTTATTCCGCCATGCCGATTATAGTCTGCTGCTTCAACATGAATCTGGGAGGACATCACCGCAGGAGTGTTGGATCAGCATGGCAAGTGGCATTCGGCAACATTGGTGGTAAGTGCACACTCATTCCCAATCCCTGCCCCTTGACCTTTTCCACTCTTCCTTTCCCTTGATTCTCCGGAGTTTTCTCCTTTCCTCTCCGGACATTTCCACTGACTCCAACACCACAGGCATCATCGCCGTCTTCTCCTTCCTCAAAAAAGACGCCCCCTTATACAAACCCGGCTACAGCATCTGCATCGCCTTCACCTGCTTGAGCATCGTAAGCTGCATCGCCTACTACTTCGCCTGCATATCCCAAAACCGCCAACGAGACAAGACCGCCACCGATGTCGGTCTCACCGAATACGAAAAGACAGAAATGGGAGATTTGAATCCGGAATACAGATATCTTGTTTGATTGAAAGATATAATAAGCATGAAGATCATGATGTTGAGAGCAAGTAGAGAGGGGAGAAAAAAGCATGGGGAAGTCTTTTTTTGGGGCTTCTTTTATGTGTTTATGACTAATTATTCTTCTGTATTCTAATGCACCTTTTTTGTGAGATTGTTGGTTTGCTGTTGCTTTCGTTGGTGTGTTGTTTTCTTGGCTTTTGTTACTGCTGTTGCTTTCTCATCACCTCCTCATGACTTGATCGTATCACCTATATCATCTCCTCGAGGCAGGTGTGATCGAACACCGAATGATATGCCCCAGGGAGCAGGGAGAAGGGAATTTACACTTCGAGAACCATTCAAGAGAAAGAAAGGAACGACCTATCAACGCGGAAGCAGCATCCGACTAACCGATGAACTGAAAGAAGAAGTAACCATCGACCAACAAGGAATGAACCACCGACTAACAAGGGAAACAACTACCGACCATGTTCAGAGGAAATAGTGAATCCAAACACGATGAATTGGTGCAGAGATTGAGAGGCTCAGATACACCAAGGTCAGAGAATGTGAACAAACTCAGATGGAAGAGTGTTGTGCGTGGTGTATGAAAAGGCCTTGTATAAGAAACAATTGTAAAGACAAATGGAAAGAATACCAAGCTATCTCAGATCCAATTCATCTCTCCAGGAATCATCTTCTCGGGCCCGGTCGAGCTAGAATTCATTGAGGCAGCACTTATCCAACCAGACTTGCTGGGTAGATTGCGAGACTTCTTTTCAAAAGGTGACCATGGTAGATGTGATGGGAAATGCAGAGGCGATCTTTTTGGTTGACGCTCACTGGGTACCTCAGGAAGTGGCATGTCCGGCGGTGGCGTCAGTAGATCAGGCATCAGAGGGCCGGATTTGGTCGGAGATAGGTTCAAAGGTGGAGGCATGGGAGCTTTAGGTCGTCTGTGTATGAGTGAAAAGTAATCGCCCTTTTGCTTCTGAGGCGATGTCGCCGGTGTGGTGGTCTGAGACGATCTACTCGACTTTGTATTCTGAGGTGATGTTGCAATCCTGTAAAGTGGGTGTTGAGTTTGTCGTACATTACCAGGAGCTGGAATGTGGCTAGGTCGGGTATTGAAGGAAAGCGTGGAAGCAGACTTTTTATGAGAGAGCATGGATTCGGATTTTGAAGACTGGAGTTGAGCGGAGACGACACGGCGTGGCGATGGCTTCAGAGCTGGTAGCTTTGTTGTTATTGTCTGTGGCATGTTCATGTGGCTGATCGACGATGACCGAGGGAGTCTTGGGGGAGGTTGTTGAGTCGTTCTGAGCGACAGAGGGAAGTGGTCACTTCTCGAGCTCAGAGGTGGCACTGTCCTGGATGGTAACCTGCTTGTTGTCATACTTCTTGCGCGTGGAGGAAGTAAGGGAGGTGGCGAAGATAGATCCGATGATTGGGGTGCATTGCATGGCTGCTTCTTCGAGCGGATGACAGTCAAGGGATGTGGCGTCAGGTCGATACTGCCTGTCCTATCTCTCCGAGCCAGTTTCCATTCTTCGAGCCAAGAAGGTATCATGTGGTCAACATACTCCCAGCCTTCGGGTCTTTGAAATCGTGGTCTCGTGCGTAGCAGCGGACAACACTTGTGATCGCCGAGCATAAAGTCTGGCTGCCTTGTTCTGGCAATAAGATCAGCATTCCCAGTCTTGAGTATCTCGAGCATAATCATTCGACTGAGATTTTCTCGAAGAAATCTGCTCCAGCTGACATCTGGTGTGTGAAATGTGTAGTTATGCTTTAGCATGCAGCATGAGAAAATGTGTGCGCCTATGCTGAAAGTCTTGAGTCCTGTGACAGCATGCTGTGATTTTTGAGATCCCGAATCTGGGAAGATTTGGAAGGTGCAACTTTCTAGTATCGAATCCGAAGTTTCAGGTGTCCGTATTTTGTGAAGGTTAAGAGATATAATCCACGAAGACGAATCGCCCACTCTTCGAAAGTTCTCTCGTATCCCTGGCTTATTACAACCCTTAATCTGATCGTAGTCTACCCATTCTGATGTACGCCATCCGTGGGCTGAGTACTTGCTCAAGATTTGTCCAAGAGCTTCATCGGGATTGTGTAGAAAGTACATACGGCGATCGATGAAGGTGACGGTAGGAAACATGCAGTATGCCTTGTTCCATGTGATGATGTTGACGTGAGCAGTTGAGAAAGCGCAGTCAGTCAAGATGCTGTGCAAGGGTAGCGTTCGAGTCAGGTGAAATCTGATTTGTGGCGATCCAGGTGGTACCGTTCTTCGGAAGATGAGAACCTTTGTCTTGTGAGCGTGGAGTTCTGCAACAGAGTCACAAAGACTTACCTTGGTGAGGGTGCGATGCTGATCGTTGTCTGACCACCCATAACTGTGATCAAATTCATAGCTCTTGTCTTCACCAATGTATCGAATCAATGTGTCTGCCTTGGCTCCTTGCCGTACGTAGATGTCCAGTCCTGAATCTAGCCAGTATAACTGCGCGAAAAATAGTAGAGCGAACGTTCCAAATATCAAGGCATCAGCTTGTCCTAGTCGTGACCTGAACTCTTTTGGGTCATTCACGAATCGTGCAAGTCGTCGATTTATGTTCCAGCGGCAGGGCAACATGTTGCTGTAGAAGGACGATAGCCTTTTACATGTTCGACTCACAGCAACTATGTCCTTGATCTCTAGTCGTTGATAGATGTTGTCAAAGACCACATGATAGCGCTCGTGCTGTGTGAAGAAGTCCAATAGAGGTGAGTGCGATGATCTTTGTGCAGGCTTGTCATTATCGAGCCAGCCTGTGACTTTGTCAAGTGTTGATGCCGAAAATTTGACGTTTTTCGAGCTCTGAAGGAAGACCGTCTGTCTCTTGGGTCTCCCTGGACTTCTATTCTTGCGAACAGAAGAGAGCTGTGATTGGAGAAGGTGCTTTTCAGCTTCTACTTCTGCAAGGCGTGCCAAGATGGAATCAGCAGAGGACATCCTGGAGTCTCCAAACGATCGATTGCGTGTATTATCAGAGTTTCGGAGACCGGATGTGAGCCGCTTGGTAGGAAGTTAAGTTTGAATGGATGATATCGAACAGAAAGGTATAACATGGAAGACATGGGCTCTATGAGCCGACGAGCTTGAACCATGACGACTAGTGGTTGCCCTGTCGCCATCAAAACTGTTACAGTACAGCTATCCGTTACTTGCGAAAGCGAGTTCGTTGATCCGCTGACTCGGAGAAGACTGGGATGGAGCAGCGAGGCATGTAAGTGTCTCACCGCCAAGCCGCGGGAGTCGTTGGTGGAATCGTTATGAGCAGAGGGTGGGTAGCCTGCATCAAACGTGCGAGTTGCAGCAACTTGTCTTTCCAGCATACAGATCTCAAAGATAGGTTAGGATGATTCATCTTTTCTGATTCAAGAACCAACAACTCGGAGAATTGTCATCGACCAGTAGACGTTGTGTCCAACCCTAGAAATTCACCTTAAAAGAGGTGACCCATGAATCAGTGGTTTCGCAAGGACGAGTCCAGCCATATAGCAGCGGCTGATTTACCAATAACCAGGTATCTAGACCCCTCGTACTGCTGAATCATGCAGCTGTGATCTTTATGTGTGAACGTTGTATCGACGGTTCCGAAATCGAGCTGGGACGATCTGACCTCGCAACAATCAACACTCGGCCGTAGGCATACAAAGAGCACTAAAACTGTCCAATTCATGTCAGAGCTGTCGGCCTGTCAGCATGAATCAGTGAGCATAGGTCATACAGCGGTGACAGCCATCGCCAACGACGATAGACTCGAAACATACACAACATACATTCTTGGGGGACGAGATGCCGGCAACATAGAGGAAGACGAATTGTCAGGTAGAGATGGACGAAAAGGTCGGATGTCGAATCATTGCAGACTTTTAAAGGCAGGTTGGAGAATCACAAGGGGAAAGTTATACAGGAAGGGTCGAACTGTTTTTCCTGATTTGTTGTGGTATTTTGAAGCAACAAGAAAAGTACTTTGCTTTTCCCGCCATATCGTGACTCCATGGTTTATGGCCGTAAACCGATGCATCCCAGCTCAGTAAAAAATGTAAAACAGTTGTTCATTCCCAATCCATTGACCAGCGCCCCCTTTTGTGAAAACAATCAAGTTCAATCCAGCATGCCGTGGCGATACGCTTATGCGTCCTCGACAACGGTGGTCTGGAGACCCTTGGGGTCCTTGACGTTGACGGCCTGGACGTAGGAGTAGAGCTTCTCCTTGGCGCCCTCCTCGTCGTTACGCTTGCGCGAGATGCGGACGCGGAGACGGAAGGGAACACCCTTGATACCGCACTCCCAGACCTTCTTGTTCAGCTGGGGGTCGAGGCGGACGTCGCGAGTGCCCTGCAAGTGGAAAGTGGTTAGCCGCTGGAGTTGAGAAGGCGGCGTCGCAAGTGAGGTGGTAGTCGCATCGCATTCGGAAAACTCTGCGCGTACACAAGACACAATCGCAGACAGGGAAAAGGATCTTCGACTTACCATGGCGTTCTCAGCGAAAGCCTTGATCTCCTTGATGGCGCGGGGAGCGCGCTTCTTGAAGGAAACACCGTGGACCTATATTAGAAAAATCCGGAATCAGTCTTCCGTCCGATACCAGCTCATGTTGGAGAGCGGCCATTGATGGACTTCATCAAACTGAACGTACACGCTTGTGCAGGTGGATGGTGTACTCGCGAGCGACAACATCGGCGATGGCGGAACGGCCAGCCTTGGGCTTCTGGGTCTTCTGGGTGGTGGACATTTTTACGTCGTCGTTGGGCGAGAGGGCGGTTGCTTGTCGAGATGCTCTTCAGGTCGTCACAAAAGATGGAGTTGCGCAAACTTTTCCCACGAAGCTGGCGAAATCACAAGCGAGCCTTGGCGTCGGAAGTCGATCACGTGCGCTTCCCGGATGTGGCTTGACATGTTCCGCCCAGCGACCAACTCCATTACTGACGACCACAAGGATACTACCTTAAGCAGCTATCAACAATGCTGTCGCGAGTGAGTGTCGTAGCATCACTTGCTGTCAGAAGTGGGCACTTCACACGTCAATCTTGTGTAGCGTCAAGGCGCTATCTTTCAGACAAGCCTCAGCATGATCCTCTGCGGGTCCTGTTCTGCGGCGCCGACGAGTTTAGCATATATTCTCTGAAGGCACTGAACAAGATCAGAGAAGAAAATCCCGAAAAGGTTGCTTCCATTGATGTGGTGTGTAGAAAAGACAAGCGTGTGGGCAGAGGACTGAAGCAGATTCGTGAAGGTAAGTTCTTGCCACATCGCATGTCTTTTTCCAAATGCTCAGTTTGTGTAGTACCAATCAAAAGTGTAGCTGCTACTGAGTTGGGCCTCAATGTACATCAGATAGACACGTTCACTGGTTGGACGCCTCCTCAAACCGATGATCAGCCTTTCAACATGGTGGTCGCAGTTTCCTTTGGCTTGCTTGTTCCACCGCGCATTCTGAACGCCGCAAAGTTTGGCGGTCTCAACGTTCACCCTTCGATGCTTCCCGAGTAAATATGCACTAAATCAACATGCAACCTTGTTCGTGATCCTGACACTTCACCCAGCCTACCTGGTCCAGCACCTCTACATCACACACTACTACGGCGATTGAGCAAAACTGGAGTCACTCTACAAACGCTACATCCCAAGCATTTCGATCAGGGTAGAATCATTGACCAGACTCCTTCTTCCGGCTTATCCATACCAGATGAAACGACGGCTACCCTAGGCTCGGTTCTTGGCTGGATCGGTCCTCTCGGCGCTGACATGCTCTACAATAACATCATGAACGGCAACTTCGCTACGAACACCAGCATCACGCCCTCAGCGAGCCGAAGTCTTAAGAACACAAAGAACGATCTGTTTGGACAATTGGACGGATCCGCCGAGTACCCTCGTCATGCGCGGAAGATCATACCAGAAGACCGTCATGTCAACTTCCGCTGGCCTTCTTCCGAAATCCTACTCAGAGACCGAGTACTTGGCCGATTATTTGCTTTGGGTACAGGCCTCGCGCCCACGAAACGAATCACATTTCACGGGTTTGAGGACACGACCGACGCTTGCTGGGAACAGGTCCAAGCCAAGGGTCCTATCATCAGGATTGGCAACCATCCTCTCGACCCTGGCGCCATCTCAGCGTTCAAGCATGATAAGGAGAAGCGTATCTACTTCCGTACCAAGGATGGCTGGCTTAGTCCGACAGAAGTTACCCTCGAGGGAAGCCCTAAGCAGAAGGCGAGTGTCATCTACGAAAAGCTGAGACAAACAATGCCTGTGACATGTTGCTAGTCGAAACAACTTTCTACACGGTCGGAGTCTGCTTTATCTGGACTCAGGCCATTGTCACACAGAAAAAATTATGACGAAAGATTCAAAACGAGGTTTCACGAACAACACATTTTCGGATGTATTGATATAGACGATTGCAATGCTCAATGTGGCTGTCTGATCTCGACTTGCTTGAATCAGCGGTGGTCTACATTGCACGACCCAACACCCCGAAGAAGCACCTACATCATGCGAAACCAAGAAGCGACTATCCTCGCCTGTCATGTAGTTCGCTCTCCTGGTGCTCTTGGAGAGGGCTTCCAGCGCCTATCTCCAGACCGTCTAGAACGAGTGGCGTCTTAGGGCTTTGCTGTGCAATACCCCATAGCCCTCCTCCATTCTCACCAATCTCTTGAAATCTTCTGCCTTTTCCTTCATCTGTTCACCGACCCAAGCCTTGAAGCACCCTGCCCTGTGTTCGTAGAGCTCTTCTCTCTCCTTTCTGAAATGTCTTTGCTGGACCCACTTCTGTCCAAAGAAGGCGTCTCTTAGTGATCCTCTCTGGCCGAGACTCAGGATCTTGGGTATGGCGATGGATCTGTTCATCTGTCTCAGGAGGACGGAATGGCCAGACCAGGGTTGACGTAGATACATATCTTGCATGACGTCCAGGTAATTGTCACGGTCGTCATCGATGCGATTGCCTGGCGTCCAGTACTCGGTGCACTGATTGCGCATGTCCTTGATGAAGAGCTCGACCGATTCGACCGAGCAACGTGCAGGCTCCTTCCAGTGCCTCAGATCAGGTTGAAACCCTGGACGACGACGGGTGTGAGAGGTGATGGTTGGTGGCTGGTCGGGATGAAGGAGGATAGTGAAGGCCACGGCACGGTTGAGTTTGATGTACAAGGAGTCCACCCCCTTGAGCATCTCGACATGCTGCCAAAGTTGGCGGAACTTGCTCCAGCGCGCGTTTGAGCCTTTGATGGTAGGGAGGTCAGGGGAACGGAGGAAGTCGCCCTTTGCGGACGAGCGGTACAGCGAGGTGACCCAGAAGTGGTGGGAGTGTTTATGGCGACACTCCACTTGCAGGGTGCAGTTCTTCAAAAGGAGGTTGGACACATGCTGTGCGATCTCTGCCGAAACTTGCGCCAAGGGGTTAGGAAGCACCTGTTGCGACGGTACCTGAAGAACGTGCTTGAAGATCTCGTGCAAGATTTCAGCTGGCATTCCAGACAGATGATCGTGACCGACGTCAAGTGGACGATGTGTGCGGTTGTTCATGATGGCGAGCGAAGATGTGGTTATAGGAGCGCAAGAGATCTGGTGTGTTTGGTTTGGAGAATTCAAGTTAGAGAAGCGGTCATCTGTTAGTTTCTCTCGCGCCCAATCCTCGCGCCCAATCCTCGCGCCCAGTGCTCGCGCCCAGTGCTTAGCATTCTCTCTCGACCCGATTCCCAATGTGTTCGAGCATGTCGAGGGTCGAAGCAGCATCGTACTGCGTAACAGACCCATGAGTTGACTATACGTTAGAGCACAAGACATCAGGTCGCCAGCTGTCTCTACCTTTTGACCCCTGTTCATTTATCGCTGTTCGCTGTGACACACATCATCACGTTAGATTCAATGTCAAAGCTACATGTGGAAAGCTTGCTACACGTCCAAAACAACTAACAACCCTGTACCCATTGTGTATAGTATCAACCCGAAGGACAGAGAGTACGCGGTCCAATTAGAGCCAACACCGTGAAGCAAATTCAACTGAACAAATGCATAGTTTCACCCATCAGGTTCCGCTGACTTCTAAGGACTCAAAGAGGAGGAGAGCCTCTCACTGGACATATTTGTCCTACGCAAAATCATTCTGCATTGTGACAAAGGCTCTAGGATAGATTGAGCTGGGGAACATGTCAGGGCAGAGAAAGCTAGGTTCTGGACATCTTGATCCTTTCTTTGCCCAGTCATACTGCATGATTTATCATCAAAAGGCAAGAAAGTTTTCAGTTAATCACAGGTGTCCGCTGAGAGGTCAAACTGAGAAGACTCTCATTGGCAGATTTTGGATTGACTAACCACTTCTTGAATTTTTGAAGATATGTGGAGACTGATCTGGCATCGTGGAATATTGAACCAGAGGACACCAGGTTCATCTTGCATTCATATCGTCATCGTGCAACGTGGATTTGGATAGCAAACAATCTTCGTGAATATTTACATACGCCGACTCTATCCAGAGTAGTAAGTAGCCCACTTGCTATTTCCATTGATCACATCGATGAAAGCTTTAGCAAAGCCACGGTCGGCCTGCTCGCTGGGGTGCAAAGGGTCATACCAAAGGTACGAATCAGGGTTGGAAGCAGCAACGCAGTTTGTGCCAGCTGTGGTGCAGTGATTGACATAGCCAGTGACAGTGGGGTTTGTGCCGTTGAGATACTGAGAAGGGTTATTGTACATATCGGTGATCTACAATCTTCACGTCAGCAATTTATCCCTTGAGGGAGGGGGCAGAGGGAAACTTACCAAACCGTACATATCCATCAGCGCAAAGTGAGCACCGGGGAACTTCTTGTTCACCAAGATCTCGAATGGCGTGCGATACTTGAACACATCATTAACCGTCGTGACAGTCTCCAACATTCTGCCAGAAACCTCGGTCGTGTTCGCCGGTTTGTCGGGCCAGTACTGAGTAGCGTTCAGGCCACCCTTAGATGGCAACCCATACTGAGGACTCAATTGCAGCGGAGAAACATTCTGAAGGACGAAATATCTAGCGCCGGAAGCGTAAAGGCGGGAGAATTGAGTGTACACGCAGTCGATGTAGTCGGGGATGGTTTTATTGGCGACTTGACTGTCGTCGATGAAGGCGTAGTTGCCGAGGTCGTTGGTGCCAATGAAGATGGAGTAGACAGTCGAGTCCACAGGCACGGTCAAGGCTTTTGTGCCATTGGGATAGACGTATTTGCTGTCAGCAAGGTAGGCAGGGAGTTCGTAGCCGTCAATGTCAGGGAACAGGGCATTGATGCTGGAGAATGTGCGGGGAGTGATATTGTTGCTGCAGACTGCTCCCGATACAGCGTAGTTGTAGATATTGGCACCGGAGTATTGAGCCACATACTGAGGCCAAGGACGACCACCGTCTGCAGAGTGGTAGTTTGCTGGGCTGATCCATCCGACTGGAGGCGCGCTGCCGTTGTGAGAGCCAAAGTACCCGAGACGAGAATCGTCAGTGTAGCTGTCTCCGAAAGCGACCAAGCTAGTGAATTTCTTCAAGTTCCAAGCTGATGACTTAGGGAGCGGGTGGAGAGGTGGATTAGGGGGACCAAAGTGTGGCCATGCTGATGCCACTGAGGACAGGGCTAACAACGCTGATAGTGAGAAGGTAGGCATAATGTGTGGATCTCGGAGGTTATTGACAGAAACTCACTGGAAAGGAAAGAACGACCCTACCTTCTTATACTTCTCCAACTCCATCTCCAAGAGCCTATGAGAAGTATCGTACAGCCTGTCTCGGTTACGGCACCGGCATGAGAACTGCACACTTCCACTAGTTCTGCCAGCCCTCGCTTTCGCACGCGGCAGGAAGTATGCCCGCCATTCGAGCTTTGTTCGACCAAGGGCACGGGAAAAGATGTCGAGATGTCACGATCCCCGCGATTTCTCCACTCGAGATCTGCATCATCATCACGGGATGGAAACATGGAAGCATGGGTGGAAGATTTAGCCTAAGTTCGGAGGTGGCTGGGCGGAGAATCTTCGGGGAGGCAGACAAACCTTCCCTCTTCGGCATGTAAACCTTCAAGTCTTCAAGATGCCGCTGCGAGTATGTACAGCTCACTTCTGCAAAACAGTGATACCCAAACTCGCCCATTCTTCTTCCATCAACCAGCTTGTGGTCAAGACTCATTAGACCATCCCTTTACGTGCCTACGGGTCTTGTCTTTCTCCAGGTCTTTTCAAGCTTGTGGCATGTGTACGTCGGCATCGGGTAAACCAAACTCTTTCTCTGCTATGAGGTCCGACACTCACGCTCGCACGTCGATAAAAGCGGAATGGGCGTACGAGGGGTTCGTTTTGTAGTACCGTCAGCGTGGAGCGAGAGATGTTAGGCCTTGTAAGGGGCGTTTCCTTTGCAGCAAGGGCCAATTTGGACTAAAAGGCAGGAGGGAGATATGATTCTCTACAGAACCCGACTGAGGTTTGTATCCGATAGTTATGGCGGACATCAAGCATTGTGGAAAAACTGCAGGGTACAATAGCTTCTCATACAAAGCGTGGTGTCGTTGTTATCTAACGTGCGGGCAAGCCAGAATCCAGATAAGTCAATGATGTGCGGTCTTGCGTGACGAACATAGCTAATCGACCCGACCACTTTCCCATCCTCACAATTTTGCTTTGAAGTCTCATACAATCATGGCAATCGCGATAACGCTAACGACAACATCTGCAGATAGGAACATGATAGAGTTGCCCGAAGCGCCTTCGCGGGGTTTAATAAATACAACATAGGCGATGCTGAGACAGATTAAACCGATCTATCCTTTCATAGCATCGCTCCTTCCAGAACGATGGCCACAAATATTCAAGCGACACTTTCTACCGCCAAGCGCCGTACAGTCGCCAATCTAAGAACGAAAGCTCATCTAGACGGTTGGGTCCTAGAGAGGCAAGCGACATCTTTCGCTAATGAAGGTGCATGGTCTAACATCGACTCTGACGTGACGCCTCTCGAGAGAAGAACTTGGGGCTCTTGGTCACTCTTGGGCTTTTGGTGCAGTGATGCTCTCAACGCTCAAGGTTGGGAAGGGCCAAGCGCTATCATCGCTGCTGGTCTGACATGGCGAGAAGCCATATATTTATGTGTGTCTGATACATCTGAAATGCATTGAATCTGTGGCTAATCCGGACAGCAATTACCGGAGGTATGGTCGATGCAATCCCGCTTATGCTCAATGGTGCTATCGGCGCTCACTATCACATTCCCTATCCGATTGTCGCCAGAGCGTCATTCGGCTATTACCTCTCACGCTTCGCAGTTGTAACACGAATGGCAACTGCATTGTTCTGGCATGCCATTCAGTCATGGACCGGAAGCACCGCTATGTTCCAAATCATCCGAGCTATCTGGCCAGGCTTCCTGAACATACCCAACCGCTTGCCCGAAAGCGCCGGTATCACGTCTAACGAGTTGATAGCCCATTTTGTCTTCTTCTGCGTTCAGTTTCCAATCTTGTTGACGCCTCCTCACAAGCTCAAGTACTTCTTCGCTTTCAAGACTTTGATCGTTCCAGTCGTCAGCGTCGCCACTGTTGTGGTGATGGTGCGCAAGGCTGGTGGTGTGGGCGATATCTGGAATCAAGAGTATACCACCTCCGGCTCAGCCCGCTCTTGGATTATCCTCAATAACTTCTCATCTCAATGTGGAGGTTGGGCTACCATGGCGACCAATATCCCTGACTTCACGAGGTACATGCATTCCAGCAGAGGTGTATACTGGCAGGCATTGTTCCTGCCTGTAATCAATCTTCTGATGTCTATGTTTGGAGTCATCAGCACTTCCTGTGCTAAAGTCGTGTACGGCGAGTATATCTGGTCTCCCCTAGAGCTGGCCGCACAATGGGACGGCCCTGGTGGTCGATGTGGAGCTTTCTTCGTCGGCTTCTGCTGGGTTGTCGCGCAGATCGGCACGAACTTATCTGCCAGCGTCATCTCATGCTCGAATGACCTGATCAGCCTTTTCCCGAAGTACATCAACATGCGCCGAGGAGTTATCCTAACCACCTTTACATCATGCTGGATCATGGTACCCTGGAAAATCGTCTATTCTGCAAGTTCTCTTCTCACCTTCATGTCTGGTTTGGCTATCTTCCTCGCTCCCATCGCTGCTCTACTCTGCACAGACTACTGGGTTGTAAAAGGTCGCAATTTCGACGTCCCAGCTTTGTACCGACGACGGGATCGCTATTGGTACATTGGTGGTGTCAACTGGCGCGCTGCAGCTGCCTTTGTCATCTCTGTGGTGCCGAATACTCCAGGCTTAGCAAAGTCTGTGAATCCGAGAGTGGTGATCAATAAGCATATTCAACATATCTACGACATGAACTACCTGTATGGTTCTTGTAGCGCGGCAACCGTTTACTATGTCCTCAATCTGGTGTTTCCGGCACGCGAAACCCTGCTCGAGAGCCCTATCTATGATGATATCATCATTCAAGATGGTGTTGAGATGGTCAACGATGGGGTCCAGCTGAGCAGCGATATGAAACTCAAGAACCATTCCGAGGTTGCTGTTGTGTCAGACCTTCCTTCGCCCTGAAAGCTCTGGAGAAGATTTCCAGTCCATCGCGACAGGCGGGTCGAATTGTACAGTTTCCAGAGGGCGAAGTACGGCGGATACGTGTTCGGAATGGTGCTCCCGGAAACAATGTGATAGTACTTCTGCCTCTGTGAGAGTTCATAGTATTTCTTGATCAACCAAGCAAAGGTCCGAAGAAACAAATCTCTCTATTCTTTCAGAAATCGTCTTTCTAGATGATGACTTTTAACCCCCACCCCCCAGTCAACCCTCTAGCAACCACAAAAACAACGCTAGCAGCAACATACACTCCTCCAGCAAAAATAATCAATCCGTCATAATTCTGTCCACCCCCAAGAATAGCCCCAGCAATGGGAATACCCATCAGTGTTCCAAAACTGCTAATCGTAAACGTGGTCCCCGTTCTTTTGCCGATATCCTCGGTCTTGCAGACTTGTTGAATGCACACCGGAGTCAATGAGATAGCAGCGCCAGACCAGAAGCCGAAAAGTACGGTATAAGCGATTATGCATGCGTGAGAGGAGGAACCGATGAGCCAGAGGAGAAAAGTGAGGAGCATGCAGATGATTGCTGTAACGGTCATTGTGTTAAGCCGACCATATTTATCAGCGATGTATCCAGGAAGCAGTCGTCCAGGAATAGCAGCAGCGTTGAGGATAGGAACGAGTGCATAAGCCAGCTCCCTTCCCATCTCAGCATGCAACGCCTGATCCACCAAAAATGTATACGGGATAAATACTGCAAACTCCACCAAAAAGATAGCAGCAGTCGTGGCGGCATACTTCGGATCCCTGAGCGCCAGGATATCGATTTTTGCTCCTTTGGTCTTGTTGGGAGGAAGTCGTCCTCGCAGAAGCAAACAAGCCACCACGCAAAGTGCGGCGCAGATAAACCCAATGATGCGGATTGCCCAGCCAAACCCAACTTTAGGAGCGAGGAAGAGAATAATGAGTGAAAATGCAAGACCACCAGTGCCGCCGGCTGTGCATGCGATACCCATGGCGAAACCTCTGCGCTTGTTGAACCAATGGCCAACGCAGGAAACGGCAGTGGTGAATAAACAACACGTACTCAAGCCCCCTAGTACGCCGAAACTCAGAATGAACTGATAGTACTCCGTACTGACAGATAGAGTCATAAGACTAACCACAAGACCCAAACTCCCAGTGCAAACCAAGACCTTTGCACCATAAACATCAAACAGCGGACCTATCTGAACGCCAGCGAAGTATAAAAAGAATGGAAATGTAGAGAAGATCCAACCAACACTCGAGGATGAATAAGACTGTAATTGATGCGTCGATATCCAAGCGTGCAGGGTGCCGAGGGTGTTTAGAATGCCCATGCCGGCGGTCATGGCGCACCAGGAGCCGAGAACTACCAGCCAAGCTTGCGTACCGCCTTCAGGGTATTTTGTGAGATCTTCATCGCTGGTTGAAGAATCCAGGTCGTCCTGATCTAATGAATCCGGATTCGGTCGTTTCTCGGAAGTGGATTGGTGGTGTTGGGAGGTTGTATCCAATTTTTGTGATTTCACTCCCTGGAGTGATTTTTCGTCCAAAGATCGAACATTCTTCGACGTGTTGATATTTTCATCCTGCATCTTTCGTAATCTCTTTGTCGAACTGGGAACCCGTCCCGAGCTGTGGTGGCCAAGTGAGCGTCAGGCTTCTTTTCGCCTCCTCAGGAAAAAGTCGTCAATTGCGCGCGAATGATAGTTTTCCTATCCATCGATGCTTGTAGACAGACAAAAACATGCGAGGGCATCTCAAAAAATTGTTTAATGACCTTATCGTCGCTGACAAACATTGTTGACGGTTCGGGAAAGGAAAGAATGTCCGTAGCCGATCTCCGACGAAGTTGATCCGATCTAGATTCTTTTTCTTTTTGGGAAAAAAAAGAAAAGAAAACTCGAGAGACCTCATCACACCAAGTGCCACCCCTTAAGACAAGTCGAACGAAAGCCAGCTATAGTGATGCAACATCGTATCGCTGTTCTCTCCGTGCCACGATGAGATGATTGGGGTTGGTATTTGGCAAGATCTTCTCGCATTGCTATCGGACAGGAATTGAGCAACTTTCTGACTACATATACATGGTGGAAAGAAGCAAAGCAGCCTTCCTTCGCTCTTGGCTCATACATGCCATGAACTTGGTGTTTCTCTCTCATATGTAGAAGAGCTTGATGTCTCCGTCCTCATCAGACTCACTTTCACTTTCACTGTCGACTTTCTGCTGCTGCTGATGTTCCCCTTCCTCGCGCTTGATCTTCGGACTGAGATCAACTTCTCCTTCGAGTGCTTCGGCGTTGAGTTCCAAATCCTCTTCTTGAAGGTTGCCTCCATCTCTGGAATCGTACGCTGAGTCAACCCTGATTGCCTGCTCTGGACTTCCATCTTCACCGTCATCCTCGTCGTCAATCTCAAGCTCATAGCTTTCATGCTCTCCAAAGTCATTCTGGCGGTTGGCTTCATGAGAGGGTACCAAGGCCGCAGTCACACGGTCTGGCGCATCGAACAACTGAATCCCCGTAGCTCCACTCTGTTCGCCGTACACCCTGAGCATATCGATGGCCGCTTCGGCGCTGGGTCTGTTTGTGATGCTTCTCAGCTGTTTATTAGTGGTGTTGTCAAAGAACCAAAGAGAGGTTGGTTTGTCGTGAATGGGATTTCCGAAGACAAGTTCTTGAAGACGTGCCTCAACCAGTCTATCTTCCTCAAAAAAGCGACTGACAAGCCCATAGCGATGACGTTCAAGTATAAGATGTTGATTGTCAATCGTGACGCGAGTGATGTAGAGGATCATTCCCGATGATCTGTTTGGACGACGAACAGTAACAGCTTGCCTACTTCCTGTGCCATCGCTGCTAAGCGTGCTGAATCTTCCCAGTGGTTTTCTAAGCTCGCTCGCCATCGAACTGGGCGCTGTAGTCGACGGGCTTGGAGCCATAGACATGGAGGCAACCACAGGGAAGGTTGTGCTTCTTTCCGTCGTGGAGGTTCGTTGCCGTTTATTGCGAGATTGTCGGCTATTTTCATCTGTGGTATCGTCTTCCTCTTCTTGCTCGTCGTCTTCATTGTAGCGGGAATTGTTTCTTTTCTGAGCCTTGCTGTGCGAGTTCATGACAGCGATGAACTGCTGAGTGACGTTCTTGTTGTGATACGGCTGGTCGGCTTTTGGATCAGAACTGATCATCTCCGGCACAAACCAGGCGGGCGGGTTTCGGCCATGTCGATCGATAAAGAGATCAGGACGGTCAGCGATCAGTTTCTTCTGGATCACATGGCGTAGCTTGGCCTTGGGACCAGCAGTCGGGAATGGTGCTTCGACGTCAAAAGGCTGTTTATCCAGCTCAGCGACGGTATATTCTTTTGCTTCAACATATTCTTCTGCTGACCAACCGAAGAAGTTGACGAAGTAATACTTCGGCTTTCTGCTTCGAGCATTTTTCGCATGAGACTTCAGACCCTCGTACGTCCAGGTGGTCACATTGGCCACAGAGAAGGGGACCGATCGCGATGACATTGTTCCGAGAAGCTTCTGTATGCAATGGCGAATCTGAGGAGTGCTTGCTGACTGGTCCTTACTTGGGGTGGGTTATTGACACTAGATCTGAAGGTGATTGGAGACTGATCGAAGATCTAGAACAGCCAAAACCACCAGAGAGAAGGATTTTACCTGGGCAGAGGAGATGAAGTGATCTCTCAGTGGTTGAAATCGAATGTAGGAACTGTGAGCGAAGTATTGAAGCTTCTGTAGAATGTGATGCGGCCGAACGGCGAAAAGTGAAAGTAAGAGCGAGCTTTTGTGGTTATGAGCCGCTAGGATGAAACTCAGTGAAGCTCAGACTGAGATTGGGCTTGAGATGAAGCAGACTCACTAGAGCGGAGTGTTGTTGAAAGAACTTCCAAAGTTATCGACAACCTTAGAGGTGGCCAATATAACCTTGGGAACTTGAGGAGGGTGACTCTTCGATGGAGGAACTGAGTATTGTTGATGGCGTGCACACGAAAACCCGTGTTCGAGCTGTGAAATAAGGATTGAAGTCGAACCTATTTCGGCGTTTCAAATCGGGTCGAGGCAAGCGAGAATGTGCGCTGTTGGGGAAGTAGCGTTTGATATGATCTCTCACTGCCCAAAGTGAATCCACCACCATGCAATACACAGGCATGCGATAAGCCTTCAGCGACAAACGACTACACACAATGGCGAACGCCTAAAGTTTCAACATTTGTAGATTTGTGAGAGGCATATCGTAATTGACGATCATTCTACCATTTCCGACCTCTGATGCTTTTTCTTCCAGTTTTCCCCTCCTGGTGACTGATAATGAACCAAAGATCCCGCTTGAACGCACGACAAAAATACACAAAGGCAGAGCATTAGCTCATCTTCCCTCTCTGGTGAAGCCACGAGCTCTCATCGAAGCTTCAATGGCACTCCAGATCTCTTCAACAGTTTCACGGTCTCTCCATCTCTGCTGAGCGGTCTGACCCTCGCGGTATGCATCGATGCCAACGTTCAGAACACCTCTACCCCAGCCCTTGATGGTATCAGGCAGTAGCTCGTTGCGCCAACCGACGTAGACACCCAGAGCATGGCCGAAAAGTTCGGCGGGCTGACTCCACTTGTAACCCTTGAACTGCCAAGCTTGACCGGTAGTGAAGACAGCAACAACGCGGTTCCAGTAGTCGGGCTTGAAGTTATCAGGCGACTCGACGAGAATGAAACGCAGAGGGCGGGTGGGGTCGATTGAAGGCATGACACGGTTGACGTGAAGGATGTTCAAGGCGGTCGAAGTTGTGGATGTGGGAGGAGTGTAGACACCATCCATAAGGAATGACTTCACGTTGGACAGGCGGAGTAGAGATGAGGCGGAAGGTGAGAGAAGGATGATGGGCTCAGGGCGACGGCCGCCGGACGGCTTAGCAGGACGAATGGCAGGAGCAGGTGCGATGAGGGCTGGAGTAGGAGCAGAGGCCTTCGAGCGGCCAAGGAAGGTTTCGGCGTGTTTGCGAACATGCGAGAAGTCCTGTGAGACGGAGTTAGCTTGGCTCGTTACAGGACAGGTACATAACCAACGTACGATGGGCTTGCTGCCTCTGAGGAGGGTATTGCGGTCGCCAGTCTTGCGCTCTAGTGCGTAGATGTCACGCAGCTTGTCATCCTCAGCCCTGGCATCTTGCATAACGACATCACCGTCTCCGCTAGCCATCTTAGCAGCATCGTGGGCTTGGGCGCGTGTCTGACGGTTGTCGTCCAGGCTCTTGATGAATTCGCTGTCGTTCTCGCCAGACAACCAATTGATCAGATCCAGCTTTTCGGCAAAGACCAGGTTGCGGACTTCGCTGAGGCCATGCGATGCACGCGCTGTGTTCAACTCTTGTGTGGCAGCAATGTAGTCTCCAGTGCTCTTGTCCTTGTTCTGCCAACACCAGAAGACACTGGCCAGGTCGAGCGCACCATTTGTTTGCGACACGAATCTCGTAGCTGTTGTGAGCGGAAGGGCGGTATGTTGAACACCATCGGCAGCGGATTGTGTATTGAAGAGTAGGTGTGATGCTTCGGTCAGAGGCGCAATGTCGCTCGCTGATGATGCATCGGCGCTGCGTGTTGGCAGAGGCGACGACGTGGCGGCCACACTGGTCCGGAACAATGTCAAGGCGTCAATGTCTCCTGCGCTCATGTTGACTTGGTATGATTGTTGAGATGATTAAATCGTGTCACTGTCTGGCCAGCTTGATCGCATCCGAGTCGAGCTGCTTCCAACGGGGAAGGTCTGCCGCGCCTTGGCATTTCACCTGTACTATCAAGCGTTCATCAACCATGAACATTTTACTTCTTGCCTTCACACTTCCTTTCGAATCATCTGATGACCAGCCTTCTCACATGCAGTGTCAACAAAATACAGTAGCTAGGTATCCTTATCAGAACTTGCTAGCAAAAGCCATTCATATTCCATCAGCCAAGCCATGTCAAAGCCTCGTTAGCATCTTTTTGAATGTTGTCGTCCTGCCATCCCTGCTCGTTCGTCGCTCTGCTACAATGCTTCCTTTGCCGTGTATCGGGCATAACAAATTCCCTTTTACGATATTCTTGGGGTGAAGAGGACAAAGCGGACTGTTAGGAAGATGTTCCGGCACATCACTTGCCAATTCTTCATCATCCATGTCCTCTTCAGCCTCAGCTTCCACCTGTTTCATCTTTTGCTAGAAGTAGTCGGGTTTTTGCATGGCTCCCTTTGCGTTACCCATGCCATTTGCTTTCGCTTCCCATGGAGTATTGAAAGTCCAGGGTACAAGCTCCATCGATCCTGCCACCGAGTCGCGCCGAGTTTCGGGTTCATCGCCTACTCCTGGAGGATTCGTGTAATCGAAGAAGAATCCTCGTGACTTTGGTCCTGGGCTCATCAGCGCTCCCCCCATCGGTGGAGTATTGACTCGCTGCATCTCTGATGGTAGGAAACTCAGTCCAGGTACGGCTCGGCTCGGATATTCTCGTCCATCCGAAGCAACATATGATTCCTTGCGCTTTGAGGATTTACCTTTGCCAGTATCTGATGTCTGGATTGATGAGTGCGTGTCCCTTCGACGAGATCGAGAGCTGAAAAGGCCGAAACATCTTGGCTTGGGTGTTGGTGGTCTCGACACAGCTGACACTTGTTTTGACTGGCGTCTGTAAGGACTTTCGTTTTGCATCAACTTGGTGGCCTCTCTTCTGATAGGACCTGGAACGATGCTGTGCACCGTCAAGACTCGTAGGAAACCTTGTTCCGGTGGCTCTTCGGGTGGAGGAGACGGTTTTGCTTCTTCTTGACCTTGCTCAATAGATTCTCCGACCGAGCCGACTGTGCTGACAAAAGATACAGGATTTCCTGGATGCCCAGGTCTTCGACGTATGTCTCGTGTAGGAATTGCGTCGCTCGATCTCTGGGATATAATTGCAGGAGGACTGAGTTCACGAGATACTGAACTTCGGTAGCGCCCTCTGAACGGGCCGCTGTTGGTTGGTCTTGAGGTTGAAGTGGCGACAGAGGCGCCTTGTCCGATGGATGCTCTCACGCGGCGATTCTTGAGCTTTGAATGACGAAAGGGTATATGTCCATGGTCTGCGTCATGATGATGAGGAGAAGCATGGCGTGTCTTGTTCACGGCTTCGGAAAAGGTCATTGATTTAGCGATTGGTTGGAAGCCCGGACTTGGGGGAGCAGATTGCATAACAATGGCAGGTGAAGATACAATTGAGCGAGGTGGAGCAGGTCGAGCGGGCGTAGCTAAGGATAGATGCGGTGGCGATACCATAACCTTTTTGAAGGTCTTCTTACTCGTGCGCTCTCTTCTGAGGCAATAAGCAAAACTGCTGGCTTCGGAATACGAATCTTTTTCGCTGGAGGAAGGAGTCGGAGTAGGTGCTGGTGGGAGTGGTGATGGTCCTCGGACTGGAGTAGGAACTGGTCCTTGTGCTGGTTTGGTCGGTGCAGGGTGTAATCTGGACATGGTAAGTAACTGAACTTGGACAGTCCGTCAGCCTTTCATAGACTGACTCAATAGTTGGAGTTCGGCTCAAAGCAAGTTCATGGTTGGTTTCAGGTTTGGCCAAAGCAAAGAAGTCATCGTCGTCATTGGTGTTTGTAGGAAGCCTCAAATTCCCTTGAGGGTGTTCTCCCAAGCGAAGGGGTCTTCTGCTCTCGAATGGATCGCTTGGGGAGAGCTGTGTCTTTGGTGATGGCTGTGGTGATGGTGCGTGTGGGGGGCGTAATCCTGAGCCGGAGGGTAGGGATAGCGAGCCCGCGATCCATCCCTCGAAGTAGTGGGATACTGAGCTCTTCTCGAAGGAAGGGGTTCGTCTAGGCTGCTCTGACTGCTGCTGCTGCCACTGCTGCTTGACGACTCCGACTCCGACAGGCTTCTGCGGTGGCGACCACATGCTCTGTTCGTAGGCTCGTCGGCTTTCTTCTCCGATCTGAAGATGCCGCCTGGGTTGACAAAGCACAGTCCTGCAAGTGCCACTGCAAAGAATGAGAAGATACTGCGCTGAGAGGTTCTCTTGTCGTCAAGATAGTCGTAGTAAGGCATTGTCTTTTGAAATGGGCGGTGGGGGACAATTGAAGTAGGGAGGATGAAGAACGACTCAATAGCAGCTCAGCATCAGGTGTAGAAATGAGGTTGAGAAAGGAATTTAGGTGTGCGCAGAACCAATTTCAGGCTGCCACGTTTTTTCCCTTCAGACTGCGATGTCACGATGTCCTGATTTTAAACTGCAAGAGGAAGGTCCGGCCAGGTCGTGACTGCCATGATTGTCCCGTCCACTGAACTTGACTTACCAAGCTTCGAAATATTGGCGTTTGCCTCAGCATCAAACATGCATCAACACTAGACGCTCTTCTTTCTCGCCATCCTGCATTCGAAAGCGATGGTTGTTTGTTGTGCGATGAAATACACTGGAGATGGTTCTAGGATCATGACTCCAGGCATTGGGCACTTTACAGATATCTGTACCGAAGTGATTCTTCCAGACATCCCTGCACAGGTCAGCCATAAATTTCCATCGTCTCTGCAGAGCATCAAGGTAGCCGTCATTGCCAGATCACACAAGATTGGCTCTTATAAAGTGGCTAAAGCGAAATGATTGCTTGTCTTGCAACATCAGCATCTTCCTCTCGATAGGTCTGGACATATAGCACTCCAAAGTCACGACATTACTGCCGCTGACATTGGGGGGTTGACGTCCAGTAAACTTCGAAGATCGACCTGCGGTGAGCAAGAAACGCCACCAACCGGAATGTCTTAAGATTAAGGGGTCACGAGACCGTCGCAACTAACCGCCAATTGATCCTTTCTCATCAGATAACATATCAGTGTCAACATCGCACAAAAAAACACGCGTTTTGGTACGCGTCTCCATCTCACATCAAGTGCACCGGGTTGGAAAAAGAAGAAGGAAACACACGCCAAAATGTCGACACAAGCGCCCGCGCCAACGGCCCCGCAGCAGCCACTCTCGGAGCCGAACACAATTCAGATCCCAGAGTGGGACTCAAACGCAGTGCACACCTCGAAAGATGGAGTTGCGACAACATCACAACCTGGAGCTCATCATGGAGGAAAGGCAGTATTCCAGGAAAAGTTCAATGCAGTCCTCCCGAGATCGCGTTCATATTTTGGTCTCAAAAGACGCACCTTCCTGATAGTCGTCGCTTGCGCATTTCTTGCATTGCTCGCTCTCATCATTGGTCTCGCTGTTGGTTTGACCAAGCATTCGAAGGGGTGAGTTGGGTTCAACGTCAACAAGGTGGCACAGACTGACATTTTCTCAGTGGACAAAATCTGCCACTCCCGACAAACAGCGAGCAGCATGAAGGAGATCTTACCTACTACGGGACTGGTCTAGGTTCTTGTGGTCTGACATCTACTGACAGCGACATGATCGTTGCTGTCTCTCACTACGTCTTCGACGCTGCATCGAGAAGTTCGGATCCGAATCAGAACCCGCTGTGTGGTCTGAATCTCAGAGCCTCGAGATACGATGAACAAGTCGGAGAGAGGAGAAGCGTTGATCTCAAGGTCGTTGATCGCTGTAAGTCCCACCTCTGCGTAACTAGATATCTAGGTTGAGACTGACATGAATCTTGTAGGTGTGGGATGTGCCGCTACGGACATTGATGTGTCTCCGGCTGCCTTCGACAAGCTTGCGGCTAGAGCCAGCGGCAGAGTCGACGTTACTTGGGCATGGCTTTCTCCGCAGGCCACTGCTTGAGCTCTCCGTCATCCACGAATCACGAACTCGCATTGGATTTGAACAAGAACTTTTGAACGACGAGTGTTGTTGAAGACATGATTGATTCGTATTGCACATCGAAGTGCTCTTTCCTCTGCAGAATCAGCCTGCGACTCTAATTCGAAGAAACAAATTCCGCAATCAACTGAATATCGACACAGTTGCGAGGAGTAGTAACGTTCATCCACCTATACCAAATGGCAGTAGCTCTGCCCCACTCCAAGGCCTGGTCGCAAGCTATTCGAATCTCGTCAGCAGTTCATTCACAACTCCCACTATATTGGAACACAAAAACTCACCATACCAAGCCACTCTTTGAGACGCCCAATCGACAATTCCACCCTCATTGACGAAGACTCCCTTGGTGCCCTGTTGACCAGAGAAAATCTGCGCAATCGAAGCATTCGAAGACGACAGCAAGTTGTACAGCACAAATCCTTGTGGGTACTCTCCATCACCAAATACTAAACTGCTGTTGCTAGCATTTGTGGTATCGGTAAGGTGACCAACAATAGCGTCGGTCTTGTTGGGTCGTAGAGTTGCGTAGTAGGCGGGAGGGTATGCGTATTCGGCGTACATGTAACCCAAAGTCTTTGAAGTGTCGTTGAATTGTTGTGCGCGGATGATGAAGTTGTCAGAGTTCAGGTCGAGAGGAGGAAGAGTGTAGTTGGATGTTGATGTGGTGTTGGTGATTGTGCCATTGGCCTGTCTAGGCAGGACAGCTGCAGTGGCAGCGCTGACGCTGAGGACCAGCGAGGTGATTGCTCTTGTAAAATGCATTTCGGACGACGATAATGTTAACGAAGAGGTTGGGATAGAAATGATGATGCGATTCGACAGTAGATGGTATTATTTTATATCTTCTCCCTCTTGCTGAGCTGTAGTTGGAGAGGGAAAAATCTCAACAGACCTGCTGGATGACGATCTCGAAGGCGGGTCTGACTTGCATGGTTTTTCCCATCTCGTAAACCCGGACCCATGTGCGGCCTGTACGATATGCAGTGCTACATATGCCAAGAAAGAATGCTTCGATACCTGTTTTCGGTTTCGTCTTTCGCTTTCTTCGCGGTCTGTGTTTCGACTTCTCGAAATTGTTGGAATTTCTAGAAGTCGCTGCTTTTCTCGGACTGGCCAGCTCACTTGGATTTCTTTGATACCAAATGACTATGCTTTGACTGTACACAGCAATTTTCCATCCTCGTGTGTTAGGTATTTTCTTGTCTCACTTCGCGACGTCAGAACCGCCAAAGAACAAGCTCAGAGTTCTTCGCAACGCTTTCACGTTTCGGCTCTCCTGTCGATCTTTCTGGACCGTTGCATGACGACTTTTTGCAAGGACCAAGGATGACGGCTTCGCGGTTCGCGTTCAACCACAGTCAGTGAGAACGAACACACTGATAGGATTATGCGAATGTTCTTAGCTGGTGATATGGAGCGCATTGAGGTCTATATATCGTACAATCACCTAGAGAAGATCTGATGGGACGACCGCAAAAGTAAAACTGTTGTTTCGACAATTTTGCTCCGGGGCTTTTTTTGGACGTTTTAGTCGGTCATCTTGGATTTACGGACAGCAAATGCATGTGCCCACTGGAATACCCATGAGCCTCTTGTCATATGACATTATATCTACGAAGCATTTGGAGACCAAAATCAATGTTCCCATCACCGTCCTCGTCGAAAGGTGACATGAATAGATCAGAGACAGGGTCGCCAAAACTCTCAAGTCGCCAAAACTTCGGCTCTTCCATATCTCGAGGAAAACCTTTCGACTGGTCCTTGATGCATAACATGCATGTGGCTTCACGTTCGTCTGAAGCATCTTCAAATGATTTTCCGAGGCACTGTCTGAAAGTCGAAGCGAATCCATTTACAGGCAAGAGCATCGCCAAAAAGTGTAACGGCTTTCCTCGAGCATTATAAGAACGAAAAAAAGCATTATAAAACAACAATCGCTATGCTACCATCAGTATAACATAAAACTCCTACAACCTCTTCCAGTAAGACCCGAAACCCCTCAAACTCCACTGATACCGTACAACATAAAACTCCGGCGTACAATTATCAAGTGCAAACAGACAGTCCAATCATAACGATCAAACACACTCCCACTCGGCAAAAACACACCATCTAGCACTTCTATCCGCCAATACAAGACCACGATAAACACCCCTCTCTCCAACCTTGATGACAGTTTCCCACGTACTCCCCATACCTTCATCTTCATCTCTAGGACTGTTTCCACTGCCCGAACCTCCATATTCCTGTTTTCTAGTAAACCTTATGATCTTTCCACTAGGACTTTGGATGGCAAGTTTGGCAGGTTTGGACTGCTTGTCTGTGAGCACAGAGGAGGATTCGGAATATGTGGAGCCGGTGTGGGAGAGACCTGCTGAGGAAGAGGCGATGGACATTGCGGAGGAGGGGCGGGTGTAGGGGGCTGGAGAGGTGGAGCGGAGGCCTAGAGCGCTGTTGCTGCGGCCGCGACTGGAGGAGGAAGCGTTGTTAGAGCTGCCTCCCCATGTGTCTGGCGAGAAGCGCGAAAGGGAAGAAGGATGTTGGCGCACGCAAAAGACGAATGTGTTGTTGATGACCAATCTTGCGCATTGAGGTTGTGCGACATAAAGATCGTGGCGTTGAGCGTGAGGAGTAGGATGGCGTGTCAGGAAAGTATAGGGTGGGTTCTGTCCTGTATGCAACAATGGTATGGCGAGGGCGAGAGCATGCGGATTATCCTTGATAGAGTGCATGAGACCACGCTTGCCTGCGTATACTTTCAGAACGCCTTCGCCTTCGTCGCCGGGAAGGAGTGCTTTCACGACGTAGCTCTTTCTGCCGCCAATCCAGGTTGGTTGGGCAAGAGCGATCTTGCGAGTCACGTCGCCGGATTCGAAGAGGTCGCCATCCATGTCGCGGGCGAAGGCGCGGGCTTCGACTTCGGCAACTATCTCCACGTCTTCGGGGACTGTGAGTTGGATGTGAGCCATTTCCAAATTTTCGAGGTAGGCTACTGATGTATCGTAGTTTGCGAGCTCTACACGGTGGCGGAAGTAAGGCGGACAGGCGCATGGAAGTGAGATGAGGACTTCGTGAGGAACGGGAGGGACGATGTGCTGTTGTTCAGGAAGGAGAGGGATGTGAGTATAGCAGATCTCCATGGGCCGGGTAAGGAAGAACCAGTGGTCGGCTACTGTGTTGTTTGCAGAACTGTACATGCTTCGTTTTGGGTTGGTAGGATTGGCCAGAGAACAGTCCATGATACGCCACTCGCCGTCAATGATGACTGCGTTCCAGAAATGGTTGGCTCTTGCGATCGTCTCCAGGTCCAGTCGTTCTCCAGGCCCCTTTAGGTATCCACGAACGACTTCGGCATGTAGGCCGACAGCTGAGCAAAGATCGCGTACGAGAACAGCGATCTCTTCGCTGCAACCACGTTTTGTCTGCAGTACTCGTCTCGTGTCGATCTGACCCTCGAAGTCTTCCTCCCAGGTAATTCTCTCAGCCACCCAAGTAAAGATCGCACGTAGACGTTGTACATCGCTACGGTACGGTCTGCACAGATAGCTCTGTGCCAATGATGTCGGAGTGACCATTTGAGGAAGAGCTGAGATGAACCGCGTGCCCTTGTCTACCAATCCCAGGCTCGGAGCAACAAAATCGGTCGGTTCAGTAATGGCCAATCCGTCAAGACCCTCATCGCCTTCAGTTCGCTCAAGCAGCTCTTCGACAGGGTTGAGAACAAGAACATCCATCATCTCGCAACGTTCAATACGCTCAACCCTCTCATTTCTACTGAGCGAGTTGGATCGATTGACGTCTCTTCTGACCTGCATCCAGCCATCACCACCTCCAAGTCCCATATCGCGATGAGCGGTCGATGTGAGCGCACAAGGCGAAGTAGGTGTTCCACCGGAGATTGAATTGACACCATCGGGTATGGTATTCTTTCTGGGTGAACCTGCTCTACTGGGCGGCCTGCCAGATGCGATGCTACTTCTTGCATTGGCTGCTCCAGTCTTTGCAGTTGTCTTTGCAGTGTCGATCATCTTTCTGAAGAAGCCGCTCTTCTTGGCCTTGGGAGCAGAAAGTCCTCCAAGTACACCAGCAGTCTCGAAAGGGTTAGTAGTCCAGTCAGCGACGGGTGTAGGAGCAGGCTGTGTAGCATGGCTTGAGTGGAAGCTGATGCCTGTTTCGGGCGATTGTGGTCTTGATTGCATGGCCGTCTTGGGTCGTTCCTCCTTTCCGAAGTCTCCACGAAGATCTCCGTACGATCTCGAGCTCAAAGCGCTCAGCGGACGTCTGCCCTTCACACTTCCAGTCAAACCCCACTTTCGCCTGGCAAAGCTACCAGCACTAGTGGCACTGAAGGCACCTGCAGAGTGGCCACTCATGATACTTGTGCTGGTAATCTGAGTGCTCGTAGTGCTGGCTGTGGATGTACTGTTGGTACCTGAGGATGAGCTGGTTTTGCTGGTCTGGGTCCGGCGGAGTTGTTGGGGCCTACTTGCAAGGTCGTAAACGGACTTTCTGGGGCTAGGAACCTGTGTGCTGAAACGAACACTACCGGTACTGCCTTGGCTACTAGATGTGGTGGGTCTGTTATCATACTGACCAGCGCCTCCTATAGTCTGGAGCTCGCTGCCAGATGATTTTGTTCGTCTCAAGCGTGTTTCCATGCGCGAAACGTATTCATCCAATGCGGGCGGGCCATCTCTTGAAGGCGGAAGTGATGGGATGGAATCGTGGTCTTCTTGCACATCATCTAGCCGATTCGGGCTTGCTTCTCTTCGGTACATATCCATGGCCGACTTCGCTCTGGCTTGGTGGGCTGATCGGGAGCGGATAAGATCAAATGCGTCAGGCGACCAGATTCCATTGGGACTTTCGGGGCCAGGGGCAGGTGATGATCTGCCAGCAACACTGCTCATGTCGTGTAATGAAGACATGACATCGTTCATAGCGTCACGCAAAGGAGAAGGAGTCATGCCAGAAGATTGGCCGTCTCTGGAATGACCTCCGGGGGTTGCATAGCCATTGTTGTGGTCCGAAGACTCGTAGGACGGGCGCGGAGAGACTGGTCTACTCTGTTGGTGGAGAATACGATGGGGTGGCGGTGCAGGAGGTGGAGGAGAAGAAGCATCATCTTGCGGTATCGGCGAGGGCTGTCTTGAGATGTGGTGCATAGGGGCCGGGGGAGCGGGAGAAGCGGCTCTGAAGTAATCATAATCCTGTTGAGGTCTGTAGGCTTGGTATCCACCTACTCCGGGCATAGGCGTGGGGGTAGGTGAGGGAGACGGTGTGTGATGAAACTGAGAAGCAGCAGGAGATGGACCGCGGTATGGTGAAATGCCTTGGTTGAAAGGAGCGGGCGATACGGCTCGGTATGGATTTGGAGAAGCAGCTCGGTTGTATAGATCAGAGTTCATGTTGGGGTTTGGTGAAGCGGCTCGACTGTATAGATCGGAGTTCATGTTTGGATTGGGAGAAGCAGCACGATACATGGCAGCGTTGGGCGAAGCATGTCCACTATACATAGCTGTTGGATTAGGAGAAGACGGGCGATAAACATCTTGTGGATTGGGTGAAACAGGACGATACATGGCCGAAGGAGCAGGCGAAGCGGCTCTGTACATGGTCGAGGGAGCTGGTGACGATGTTCTGTACATGGCTGACGGAGCTGGCGAAGTGGCGCGGTAGGACGCCGAAGGAGCAGGAGATACTGAGCGGTGTAACATGGTGGGTGCTGGAGAGGAAGCTCTATACATGTCGACGGGCGAGGAAGCCCTGCTGGGTGTTCCGCGCGGGAGTGGTGATGGAACACGGAAGGTCGACTCTTCCTTCAGCGGTGACGATTGTGGTTTCTTGTCTGAGCCAGGAGCCTTTGCTGTCTTCATACTCGAGTACGGGCTGAACTTCTTCTTGACCGGCCTGTCCTCTGGCGTGCTGCCACGCGAATTGCAGCCGTCGTCGCGGTATCCAAACTCTTTATATCCTTGGAAGGGTTTGCGGAAGACGCTCTTCGACTTTTGTGGCGCTGCGACGGTGGGTGGTGAAACATTTCGGCGAATGGGTGCTGGTTGGAATTTCTCGTCGAGCACTTGGACGAAGTTGGAAGGAAAGAGGCCGACCATGCGCCTGTCGCGTCGTAGACGACCCATCCACCATGATCCATCTCCTGCGTTCAGACACTCGATCAAATCTCCTTCGATGAATCCCAGGTCTTTCTTGGTCTGCAGAGTTGGTCAGCTCGTGTTGCGCTCCTGACCACATTTGGGTGATGACGCACCTCTCCACCCCATGAGTATACAGCCTTGCACCAGCAGGGGAATTTTGTAGGTATTGATTGTCCAGCCATGTTGCGCTGTCACGTCGTTGCGCCGATTTGTGCGAAAGTCCAGGCAAGAGAGCGGCTTGTTTACGTTGGTAATCCAGCAACCAGAAACGCGCTCCTCCAGAATAACAAGTGCCAACCTCCACGCGGAATGACAGGAAACAAGAAACGCTCAAGAGGAATTATTGTCGAAACTCGACATGCGACCGCTTGGAAGGCCTTATGTTGTGTGGCCTGTCGCTGTCCAATTAGCTATATGTTTCGTCGTCGGTTGTCAAGGGCCGCTTTTGTTGATTTGTTTACAAAACTACCAGGAAGATGGAGACGGCCAGCCGTGTGCGACATCCACATCCAACAAACGCACCCTGGCCAAGCTGCTGCTTGCCGTGCCCCATCCAAAGCTTTAGACTCCATAATCCGGATATATAACAACATGGGTCTCAATTCTCGTCGACCTGTCCCTTGCGACCTTTTTTTCACTTTTGTTTATACTTGCCCATGTCCCTTGCAGGGCTTGCTGTCATAACAAACCATGCCCTTACTGCAAGTGCCCTGGAATCATCAGATAAACTATCATCACAACCGCGGTCCTCGCGTGAACCGCATCCTCGTGCACAAGGTTTGCTCCACATGCGAGCATTGGCATGCGCCGAGATACTCCACTTGACTACTGCATGCCCACACTCTTCCTGCCCTGGTTGAGCGACAGACTCCATGCAGCTCATCGCCAGCCACTTGTTTTCCATGCATCAACAAGACCCGTCATCTTTTCCGAGTATCACAGCAGATCGCAAATCATCCGAACCTTGTTTCATCGATGCTTCATCCTCAATTGGGAGAGCCTGCTTCTTTTGTACACTTTGAATGCGTCGTCCTGGTATCATGTCTATTTAGAATCTCAAAACCCTCCCCGAACTCCATTTTTCTTTTGCTTAATCAGCCCCACGCCGCTATGCATTAACTAAAAAAGAAGAGGCGCCAATCCTTCTCGCGTTTTCCTACACCGCCATGTCTTTGTCAAGCACCACGGATACAAGCCCTGCTCTTCCGCTCTCATATACCCGTGCGCCGAGTACTTCGCCGATGGCTTCTGTCAAGCGTTCCTTCAACTCTGCACCTTCGGGGTGTCCGTTGGTCATGTTTGCCGAGTGTTGCTCAAGAAGCTCCAACGACTGAAGCAGCACCAATGCGACGCGTTCAGCTTGGTCCTTCTTCTGCTCATCCGCCAGGCCCTGCTTAAGCACCTGGTCGTAAGCCTGAAGGTTAGGAAGAATAAGCGTCCTGACGCCTGCGGCACCAGCGATGCCTCGCAGCCCAAGGATAGCTCCGTAATGTGTGCCGAAGGGCCTGTGTGAATCTAGGAAATCCTTCAGACATGAACGTGCGATACGAGGCTTGAGAGTGCCTGAGGTTTGGCCATATTGCTTAGCAATAGCTGACAGTAGCGAGGCTGAGAAGTCGCGAAGCGCGAAATGGGCTTCTGGTCCGTCGGCGGAAATAGATCCGAGGTGCTTTCCGATAAGACATGTAAGGACCGGAGGGATCAGAGAAGCGACGTATGGAGCAATGTATAGACTTGGGTTCTCCAAGAGAGCAGCTAGCAATTGCATCATTTGCCTTAGAACGAACAGACTCTTGAGATTGTGTGTGACCTTGTCAGCGACGAACTGAACAAAGTAGGGGACCAGTTGGTGAAGTCCAGGATCGGTACGCAAGCTGGCGAAAGCGGAAATGCGGAACTCTTCGTTGGTCTCGTCGAGAATGGCGCTGCAGATTCGTTCGAAGTAAAGTTGTAATTCTTTTGAGATGACGTGTTTGACCAGAGGCTTGACAGCGACATTGTCGTTTCCACCAATAGCAGCCAGATTGGGGTTGGCGCCAGGACCCTTGGGAAGAAGTTCTTGGTGTCTCTGGTCGGCAGAGGTGGGATTCTGAGGGATCGATGGTTGAACACCTTCTACGGCGAGCCAATGTGCTGTGAAATATTGTCAGCTGAGGATAACAGAGTAGGAGACGATCAACAAACCTGTGAGGGAGATCTCGCGAGGGACCTTTGGTAGCGGAGCGTTGATGAACTTCTCAAAGTCGATCTCCTCATCTTCAACATAGTATAGCGGTTGTCCAGGGCCTATTGAAGCTTCTCCGAATCGAAGAGGTCTGGTTGCTTCGTAACCGTACAGAGGCTCAACATCAAGCAGGCGCAATGCCTGAGAGATGTCCTGTGTGCTCAATGTGGTCCTCTTTGCATTGCGCATGAATTTCAGGGCTTCTTCCAGAATCTGACTGACGCGGTATTCAACATCCTGAGCCAGCTGAGTGACGACTTCGTTGTTGAGGGCACCAACGCCAACGGACTCGGCGACGTCGGTGATGTTTTCTACATTCCAGACTGGGTTCGACATGGCGGCAGGCGCGGCAATGATGCGCAATCAAAAGACCAGACCACGTGTGATAAACACTTCTAAGGGGTCTTCGAGATACGATGGGCTAGGCAGTGAAGTGGAGTCGTGGTATGGTGTTCGGTTTGCGCGTGGTCGTGTCCAGGTCGAGGCTGCGATGATATGCAGCTCACGGCAGCGGCGTCGTACGTCCGTAATATTGAGTGAGATTCAATCTCGCTTGTACTATGAGAGGGTGAAAAAGCGCCGACTTAGTTGGTGAAGTGTTAGTAGAGCCAGCTAGCACTGAGTGGAGTAAGGAATAGTGCTATGTACAGTAAAGTGCTCAGTTCCAGCCCGCATCAAACGCGCCAGCTCGGAAGACGCAACTCCTTCCTGCTTCCAAGACTGCGGTCTTTCCCGCGCTTTGCGACGCCAAGCTTTGCCCTTCTTGCCTTTTAGCTCCAAAGCTCTCCTCGGTTACGCCTTCTGCCCCCTCGTTTCGCTCTCTAGCTTGTGTCTTTGCTTCCTTTTCGCTGCTCCATCACGGACTTTTGACCCGCCGAGCCCTCTCGATCTTCTGGTGAAGGCTTGATCAAACTGACGTGAGCCATCTTTACGTGCCGCCCGCAATTGCGCTATTGACACGCCATCAAGTTCAAACATGTCAATCTGCCTGGGCATGATTGTCATCTGTCATATCCATTAATTGTCATCATCTGAGCCTACCAAGTACTCTGTTGCTTGGTGATCTCTTAGGTGAGCACACTCGCTATCAAAGCGCCCATAGCGCCGAGATCCGGCATGTACACCTGCTTTGGCGAGAGACACTTGTGTCGACTATCCGTCCATGCAGCTGCATGTCTCTATACCCACGTTGCATCCTTGTCTGTAAGGTAGTCAGCAGGCGCTACCGTGGTGAGCTTTGTCCTTCCCATGACTTTTGTGCTTAGAAGCTCGTGGTCAAGGCCCGACCCTTTCAGAGTTCAACAGCCCGTGCCGTGGTATTGTCCCCTCTCTCCAACGATTGACATGACGTCCGCAAAGACCCCTTCACTATGCTTAAGTTCGAGCCGCTTGAGCACCGGCTGAAGGGATTCTCATGACATTTGGAACGCTAGCGATCTTGACTGCAACCAGTGCATCCACAAATGCGCTCCTTCCACACCTGCATGTCCGATCATATGCTTGTGCCGTATTCTCGTCTGCCAATCTATGATTCTCATCTCTTCGGAAGACTAGAACTTTGTGACCATCTATTTGACGTCACGTCTTCTTCCGTGACTTCCAGTTGACAGTTTTCAGCGAAGAATAAATACCTCGTGGTCTCTCGCGAAGAACAAACGCCTATCCATCATCACTCCCATCCATCTCACTTCGCCATGTCATCAATCGCCCTTCTTGCCCTGCTCGGCACTGTGGCCTCAGCAGCCAAGGTCTGCACCAATGTCACTGTCCCAGTCTACATCAACGCAAGACAGGCTGTCTTCAATGTCCCTACCCTTGAGTCGAACCTTGATGCCACCACTTTCGCCCTCAACTTCACCAACATTGGCATGAACTTCACCGATGTTGTCACTACTGGCTTCCAAACCGTCACTGGACACTACAACATCAGCGCCAGATACTGCAAGCCTCAAGGTGACAACAAGGCCAACCCCGTCGTTCAAGTCTTGACACACGGTATTGGTTTCGACAAGAGCTACTGGGACTTGTCATACGACAACTACGCCTACTCCTATGTTGACGTGGCTGTTGCTGCTGGCTACCACACTGTCTCAATTGACAGATTTGGAATTGGCAACTCTTCTCACGCCGATCCTCTCAACATCGTTCAGGCCCCCGCTGAGGTTTCTGCCCTGCACGAGATCACCACAATGCTCCGTAACGGTACTTTCCCTTCGGTCAGCCACAAGTTTGGCAAGGTTGTACACGGTAAGTATCCTCATCTCAGGATGTGAAAATCCATCGAACTGACAATTTTCAGTTGGTCACTCTTTCGGTTCTCTCCAAAGCTATCTTTTGACCGCTCTCTACCCTGGCTCTTCTGATGGTGTTGCCCTTACTGGATTCTCTATGAACGCCACTTGGCTCGGCCAGACCCTTGCTGACTGGAACCTGCACCTCGCTCGTCTCAACCAGCCTCTACGTTTCGGCAACCAGGCTATCTCACGCACCAAGACCAACACTGCTTGGCTCGGACAAAACGTCATCTCTATCCTTCAGTCTGCTCTTGGTGCTGTCGGCATCAACCTCTCAGACTACGAGCTTTGGGAAGAAATCGCCACTACCGAAGTTGGTGACATTATTAACGGCTGGAATGCTACAGTGGCTCCTGTTGCACAAAACTTGCCCACTGGCTACCTCACTTGGAGTGATGTGAGTATTCTGCTGTTTTGAATGGTATACCGAACTGGGAGCGCGTCAAGAAAAAAAAGTTCCGCAAACCAGTCTACGGTATACCAACATTATTTTCTCAACATATATACTAACTGAGCACCAGTTGACTGCCAATATTTTTGCCTTTCTCTACCCCGGCTACTTTGACATCGGGGCTGCCGTATATGCTGAAATGACAAAGCAACCGGTTACTCTCGGTGAAGTTTTCACACTAGGAAACGGAGCACCAGCCTCGTCCCCTCTGACTGGACCCGCACTCGTTCTTACAGGCCGCCAAGACACCATCTACTGCGGTGGTGACTGTCTCGCTACCGGTGGTGCCGCTGCTAGCATTCCCGCTGGAGTTGCCAAAGCTTTCCCCAATGCCAGCAAGTTCGAGGCTTACATTCACCCAAACACTGGCCACGGAATTAACTTCCACAAGAATGGTATGTCGTCTCAGATGCACGAACGTTGAAATGCGTGGGATATGCTAACGTCTTTTGTGTTTCAGCCACCGGTGCCTACCAGGTCATTCAGAATTTCTTCTCCTCCAACGGTCTCCAGAGCTCATAGACGCGAGACCGACTGCGAACTCTTCATCTTTCGCTCAATTACTACTCGGACCCTGACCGATCGTATTTGTCATATCAGCATGACCAGCGACTCAATGGAGCGTCTTTAATGTATTATGTATAGACATTGTTTTTATTCCGATCAACAACTTTTTCTTCTTCTACTTGCCGCATATTATCGCGCATCTGAACTATCGAATGTCCCTATTACGGACGTATCATGTCGTATGGAGAAAGCTTGCGGCTTGAGGTTATGGATGCTGTTAATATATGTTAGCCTCGTGGCACAGAAACTGGACTGCAGCTTTCTCATGCACGGCGGCTGTCGGTCAGGTACCCGACCCGACACATCTCTCTCCCTTGCTTCCATGATACGGATATCACCTCATCTCACTGCAAGAGTTTCTGGAAGAAGGTGCTTGCATGGAAGCATCAATGTTGTGTTTGTCTTGAACATTCTCGTCGATTCTCCATGGACGAAATTTCGAAACCAGAGTTCGTGATGAGAGTTCTAGGGTGAAGTTTCTCGTAACTGCAACCGAAGGTAGTGGTGGCTAACCTCAGACAAGAATTTGATGTTCATCAATTAATATATTCAGGGCTGCTGTTGAGGGAGGCACGCCGCACGTTCTCTCGGCTGGTTTGTTCGCGGCGGGTCGTGCGCGCCAGTTGCCGTCTCCCGAAAGAGCCGTCCGTCCCTGCCGCCGAGGCCCGCTCCCTTTGCCTCCCTTGCCGACCCGTTTGACAGTGAGACTCGTTCATACCAATACCGACAACTCGAACATCAGCTTACTGGTAATCCACATCGGCGGGTCTTTCCACTGACACTGTTTCTCCTCAGTCAGCGCAACATGCAGTTCCGGTCTTGTGCTGTCGAGAGAGAACGACATGTCGTTGGAATGCCATGATCTTCATTGCTTCACACGCCTCTCCACTCTTTGCACTCGGTTAATAGAGTGGTGAAAGTGGAGTATGATTTTTGGATCTGCAGAAGCACCAAGACACGTTTCGGCCCTTGCGTCTTGCTCTCTTTCTCTTCGCGTGCGATTAATTAATTTATGCAGCTGCCCCTTTTTCCTCGTTCGCAACAAGGTCTGGAAGGGAAAAGAAGAGAAGGTGGGTTAAGTGGTCAGATATCTTGGTTTGTTGCTGCATGATGGGAGTGCTTATTTCCGGCTTGTGGTATGGTGGTGTTTTCTGCTTTGCTTCTGACTGAGATGTGAAGAAGCAGGACAAACCCTACTTACTCGGAACAGCATCTCTACACCGGTCTCTTACCCTGGGAAACCCGGCTCTGCTTGAACTCGACAGCCGGGCTGTGTGACTTCCTCTGCGCTCGAGCTGTCTCGCTCTCTCGACTACAGGATGATTTTAGGGCTTTGACATCTGGATCTTCCAACCAAGCCCACCCACTCAGCTAAGCATTCAATAGTGCACTCATTGGCCACCAAACACCACTATACCAACAACCTTATCTTCTGCTCTCCCTCTTCATGATCGCGCCGTTTCCGTGTGGCGTACGATCAGGAAAATGGCGCAAATACTCTGATCGCACAATTGCCTTTGCAAACAAGCGAGACTGAGACTATGGAAAACCGGACTTTTGCACGATCCAAGATACATCTCTTACGGTCTTTGCTAGAACCGAGCTTATGTGCATGATGCAGAGTCGTGCTCGTATGCATACGCGACCGGAGATCTAGACATGTAAAAGTGACGAGAACCAGGTCTATGCTGCAGATAAGAAGAAAGACAAGAAGAGACGAAGAAAGAGTGGGCGATCAGGTTCTAGAGTCATTGTCTACGTAGTTGCATCTTTCGCTGCCGTCTGCGGTGGTCCATAGCCCCGTCTCTGTGAGTCTTACTTCTATACTTCGAGATTGCGATACTACAACGACGCTCGATGCTTTCGAGATCTGTGGCGCTCGTTCGCACAAATATGCTATTTACTGCGATACCTTTGGATAACGATTAAGACTCACGAAATATCATGAAACTTCGTGGCCTACTTCCTTATGGAGACCTTTCGACAAGAAAGACATAGAATTGTTCCATATTTCTGCGTTTCTACCAAGTACTTTTTCATGTCACCCTGTCCCAAATTCTCCGACCACCGTTTCCACCCTCTCAGCGACGAACACTATTTCACTATCACTAGGACTCCTTTCAATTCGCTTTGATACGTGTAGATATCGAGGTCGCTAGGATCATCTTGTTCGGCCTCTTTCCAGCTGTCAATTTCGTTCAACTTAGTGAATGCGTTCTGTTGCTGTTTTTGAGTGGAACAAAATTTGGAACACATATTTCGATTTTACATCACCAATTCTTCTTACATTACATAATCAACAGTACACGTCACTCAACTATCTATCATCGACCAGTCAAACCCATCATTTGAACAATAGACCTTCTCGTCGACACGTCAAGACCACTTTTGTCCGAAAAACCACGGCTGTAGGTATCACCCTGTCGATTTCTCTACCGATGACATCAAGTCAACGATTCGATAATGGACTCTATTCTTCCGAAAACGAGTAGAGATGTACTGATGGGGGCATAGAGGATGTTCAGAGAACTGGAAGTATAAGAGATGAGGATAAGCGTGCTGGAATGAGCACAGGTTGTGGAGAGCTAAACGGCTGAACAGTACGTCAAGGGAAGCGATCCAAGGACGGCATGGTCAGTGACTCGTACAGTGGCTCGTAAAGAGGATATCTGAGGCATAATAGATCTCACAGGAGGACTAGAAGAACGAAATGAGCGGTTGAGAATGTAGAAGCAGCACTAGTCCAATCACTCTCTTCCTCATATGCTGGAAACAGTCCAAAATGTGTGATCGTCGTCGTTGCGATAACTCGTGATGCTTGTGACTATCGTTGACATGCGGTAAGCAGAGAATGCTACAGGTCTACTCATCGTCGTCAAGTCTGACGCTTCCCCAACCATTTCCATTTGTATCTCCGTGTTTGACTCCCTTGTCATCGCAGTAAAGATGCACCCACCACGAGTACGCTCCGGTGAAGATACCTCCACCAATCGTGTTGCCAAGTGTGACCGGAATGAGACATTTCCAGATGAACATGCCAACCGACATTGGGCTGCCCAAAAACATAGCCGTTGATCCAAGATACATATACTCAACCGTATGGGGACACTTCGCCGCCGTCGAGATGAAGAACGGCAGATGCAAAGCCAACGCCTTACTGATTCCATCTTGATTCTGAGAGCCTAGCACCATGGAAAAGGTGACTAGCCAGCCGCAGAGAATTGAGCGGAGGAAAATGATGTGCCATTGAGACTCGATAATGTCCTCGGAGATCATGGAGATGGTGCCGCTGCGGAAGGGGTCTTCGGAGAGGATGTCTGTGAGGTGGGTGAAGAGGCCAGCGAAGAGCAGGGAGCCAAGGAGGTTGCCAGTCCATGAGGCTATGGCGCCGCGAATGTACTGGAGGGGCTTTCCTTTGCGCTCAAGGGCGGTCATCACAAACCTTGAAAGTATCATTAGGGCACACATCTATTGAAAATGTTGGTATGGAGGACTCACCACATGGGGTAACCAGTGTAAAGTTCTGCTCCTACCAGATAGACCAGAACAAGACCAATTGGGAATGTGAGTCCTTGCAAAATGCGAGGTAAACCCGGGTTGGACTCTGACAATCCTGGACTTCCAGTCGTTATGGTCAATGAGAGCAGTCCTCCTGCAGACACCAACAAAGCACCATAGACATTCTTGAGAAAGGTCAATTGGAGGTCCTCTTCCAAATGATGCACACCAGTCTCCAAGGTCTTCTCAGCAGCCTTTCGAGGCGTCAAAGCTCCAGTAGACATTGTTGAGGCTCAATTGACTGACGATGATAAATGATACGCGTATCCAGTAAGTTGTCTTGGCCAATGTCAAGGAAGATGGTGTCAACGTATGGCCCAAACACGAGTCGAGGTCAAGGGCAGACCCAGAATGATGACGCAGTTCTGATACGATGAACCCTGATGATCTTATCTGATCCAACCTCCTCTGACTCCATCAGCTCCAACGGTGGGTGGATATTCTCAGACCATTTTTCTCACCGCCAGACGCGTCTAATCGTCGCTCGAGTGGAAGTGACGCGTTGCTGGCGAGGATGGAGTGGAGATTGACGTGTCTTTGTTTCAACAGCGAGTCAACGCGAACTTACGGATGGGCTATCGGTGGATGAGTGTGCAGGCAGTATGGCTGTTGGAAGGGCTTTGGGCTCTCAGTTCTCGAGCATGGCCCGAATGAAACTGCCAGAGAGCATGCTGCCACTGTTGTGAGAGACAGGTGTCAATGTGGTAAACATCAAGGTGTATGAGCAAATATCCATTTCAATCAAATCAGGAAATTGTTACCCCGCGAAACGACAACAAAGCAGTCAGGGTGACTTCGGGCGTGTCCGGGCGCAGAATCGGCCCCGCGTTTCTCTCTCCCTCTCCAAACATGCCGACCACAACTTCCGCCCTGCAAATACCGCAACCGAAAAACAGTCACAAGTACTTCCTCTTGCCAAGTACGATTGAAACCTGCCGAAACAAGACTCCGCAACTCTGAATATTATCGGGTTCTATTTGCGGTAAGAAAATTTGGTAGGCAAGCAAGCAACGGAGAACAATTTCCCTGCGGGCAGAGGGGACAAGCGCTGAAGCAATGGCGTGACCTTTTGTCATTTTGGCGGAATCGCTCCACATGTCATGCCAATGGAACAGGTCGAAAGTGGGGCTGATTGCTTGAGGATATGGTATGATTTAGGCACGCCATAAGGCAGCACTGCATGTGCGTTACTTTTTGAGTTATCGAAGGTAGGATTAGGTCGGGTATATAAGGGAGGAGCTCCTCCCTGCTTCAGAAGGGTTGAAGGTATTTTTGACACTGCGGAAGAAACATCCACTACTTATATCCTGTTGCTCGCACCCATTGATACTGGAGACTACCAACACTTTGATCTTTAACAACTTGTGAGTGCTCGTGTTAGCATTACTGCTGGAATTCATGCACTGACAATAAGGCTAAAGATCACAATCAACCTACACCTACCATCATGACATCTCCCTCAGCAGCACTCATGCAGAGCATCCGCTCAGGCACTACACACTTCAACGCCATGAGCCCCAAGGACCGCGTCAAGTTTGTCGGAATCATGGGATACTGCACACTCGCCTTCAGCGCACCCTTCGCGGGAGCAGCAGAGATGAGCAGACGTACACGCGACGACACAACATACGCAAAGATGTGAGTCTTGGTCACAGCTAGAGTCTGTCTTGCATGATACTGATAGTCCAACAGGCGTCCCCTAAGCTATAGAGACTGCCTCGCAAACGGCTCTCGTCTCGAAGACTATGCTGGACTGGCACGCAGATCTTGAAGAAAGGACGAACTGGTTGTACATGACATGATGTTTGCTTTTGAGGATTGGCGTTCTGGAAACAGCCTGGTATGGCTTTGCATGGAACAAGGCGTTTGCAACAGATGATCCTTTCGCAAGGAGATTCGTATTGAGAGAGGAGAATGGTCGGTGTTGTTGTTATTCATGATATCCAGGAAATAGGAAACGCATCCCTAAGCAGGATAGCGATTTGCGCTCTAGGCGCAGCAATAGAAGAAAGTGCCAAATGAACTCCATAACGATGCTTTATAGTACAACTCTTTCTTTGACGACATGTTCAGCTGAAGCGATCGCCCTTCTTGCTCCTGTATGGCGCGGAGCTCTCGAATGGACTCTGGCCTCCGCTCTCTGCGGCGTGACCAGATGCGGGAGATATGTCTTCGGTGGCTTCTTTACTCGGGTTTGCGTGGCTGTCTTCCTTCTGGGCAGGGACGGGGTATCTGTTCTGGAGTTCGCGCATTTGCATGCGTCTCTTGTTGTCTGCTTCTGCGCGCTCGGCACGGTCTGCGTTGATGCTCTTCTTGGCAAAGTAGTATGCGCCGCCGCCTGCGACGATGAGGACACCCCAGCCGTAGCTGTGAGGAGGGTGATGTTAGAAGGATTGCAAAGCGATTTCGAGAATTGGAGACGAAGCGTACCCGACAGATCTGACCTGTGGGGCAAGTTAGTCTTCGGAACAATGCGCTGTGAAGTCCAGTGAGCTTACAGTGTTCATGATTATAGGATTGATGTGTGAATTGGAAGTTGCAATAGAAAGTAAAAAGTGACAACCAAGAGGATGCCTGAATGTCGAAGAATCGGGCAAAGTCGTGGCAGACGAATGGTTGCATCACCTGAGATCTTCGAGGGAGGGAAGCCGCAGCCGCATCTTTCTTTCCAAACAAGCAATCGCAACCGACCATCTTCTTTCCACATGTTATTGGAGCATGCTGTCAAGTATCACACCGAAGCCAACTCAAAAGTCCCTTCACTAGTCATATTGACAAGCCGGCGCATACTGCTGCCTTGCCTCAGACAACGAACAACGCGGTGTTAGCGGAACTAAGGGCCTTCCAAACCATCACCGAAGCTTCTCCGCCTCTTGAACAATTCCGTCATCCATCACCGTACAAAGCAGCAAGCACGTGGAGCCAAGAGTAGAGAGTCACTCGAGGCAGACACTTTCATACCCTTCGACACTTGCTCGACTCACTCTTCACATTCCATCGCCATGCCGCCCAAGAGGAAAGCCCCTGCCGCCGGTGCCGGTCGCGCAACTAAGCGGGTGGCGTCTGGTGTGAACACTCCAGTTTCCATGGGCAGCAGCGACGATGAGTACATGAGTGACGATGGAGACGACTACGTGGCCGAGGACCACAACTACGATGATGTTGTGAAGAAGTTCCAGGCTTCCTCATACCGCACCAAGAATGCGAAGCCCCAGGAGTCTGATCAAGCCACTCGTCTTTTCCGCAACGATCGCGACCTGTCCGCCCTCGAACTGAAACCCGATCACTCCGTGCGCCCGCTCTGGCTCGACCCCGAAAAGGGCAGAATCGTCGTCGAAACCTTCTCTCCTTCCTTCAAACAGGCTCAAAACTTCCTGATCAACATCGCCGAACCCCAATCGCGAACGACCAACGTACACGAATACACCATCACCGCACACAGTCTGTTCGCCGCTGTCTCGGTCGGCTTGACCACCGACGATATCATCCGCCAACTCGAAGTCTTCTCAAAGACGAAGCTGCCCGATGGCCTGAAAGATTTCATCTACACTGCCACTCAGTCCTTTGGAAAAGTCCGTCTGGTCTTGAAACATAACAGATACTATATCGAAAGCCAAGATGCTTCGGTACTGCAAATGCTGTTGCGTGATCCAGTCATCGGTCCGGCCAGAGTTCATGAGACGGATGAGTTGATTCAGGAAAAGGCTCCACAAATGGGCGGGCTGGTCATTCCAGGAACAAAGGATGCCGCTGGCGTAAAGCAAGCTGAGGCACAAGCAAAAAAGAAGGCTGCCAGGAATGATGATAGTGATGATGAAGACGAGGATGAGAAAAAGGACGATGCCGAGCAAGACATGACTGCCTACCTGAGAGACGAGGACGACGATGATGACGAGACGGACCAGGTCCATTCATTCCAAATCGATGGTGAGAAGATTCAAGCCGTCCAAGAACAGTGCAACGTCAAGCTACAACTGCCTCTGACGGAAGAATACGATTTCCGAAACGACGAGATCAACGCAAACCTGGATATTGATCTACGCCCTATGGCTCAAATTCGATACTACCAGGAACACGCACTTAGTAAAATGTTCGGTAACGGTCGTGCCAGAAGTGGAATTATCGTTCTACCCTGCGGTGCCGGTAAAACTCTGGTCGGTATTACAGCTGCTTGCACCGTCAAGAAGTCTGCCATCGTCTTGTGCACATCTGCCATGAGTGCATACCAATGGAAGAATGAGTTTTTGAAGTGGTCAAATATCAATCCTGACGACATTGCCATCTTCACCTCTGGTGAGAAGGAGAAGCTGAATCAAAGGGCAGGAATCATCGTCTGCACATACAGTATGGTTACTCAAAACACCCGAAGAGCCCACGACAGTCAGCAAGTCATGGATTTCATCACCAACAGAGAATGGGGTCTCATGGTCCTGGATGAGGTTCACGTCGTGCCAGCTGAAATGTTCAGACGTGTCACTTCCAAGATCAAGACTCATTCCAAGCTTGGTCTGACTGCTACTCTGCTACGTGAAGACGACAAAATCAAGGATCTGAACTTCCTTATTGGTCCGAAATTGTACGAGGCAAATTGGCTGCAACTGTCAGAGGAAGGTCACATCGCTCGTGTCCAATGCGCCGAGGTGTGGTGTCCCATGACGACCGAGTTCTATGGTGAATACCTGAAAGCGCGTACTACTAATAAGCGCTCTCTTCTCTCGACCATGAACCCCAGAAAATTTCAAGCCTGTCAATTCTTGATTAACTATCACGAAAAACGAGGTGACAAAATTATCGTCTTCTCTGATAACGTTTACGCGCTCGAGAAGTACGCGAAACGACTCAAGAAGCCATACATCTATGGAGACACACCACAAAGAGAACGCGAAATGGTATTGCAAAACTTCCAGCAAAACGAATCTGTGCGAACAATTTTCCTGTCCAAGATTGGAGACACCAGTCTGGATTTACCGGAGGCCACTTGCTTGATCCAAGTGTCCAGTCATTATGGATCACGTCGTCAGGAAGCTCAGCGTCTAGGTCGTATTCTCCGTGCCAAACGTAGGAACGACGAAGGTTTCAATGCCTTCTTCTACTCTCTCGTGTCGAAAGACACAAACGAGATGTACTACTCGTCAAAGCGTCAAGCTTTCCTGGTCGATCAAGGCTATTCCTTCAAAGTCATCACACATCTGACAGGTATTGACGAAGTCGAAGGTCTCCACTTCCGCGACACATCTTCACGTATGGAACTCCTCGAAGACGTCCTGATGGCTGGCGAGGACAGCGGTAGCGTCGAGAATATCCAGGATGACCTCTTCAGTGGTCGACAAACGCACAAGGGTTCCAGAGGCAAACCCGGTGTTCGTCGCACCGCTGGTGCTCTCTCCGAATACGCTGGTGGCAAAGACATGGCCTACATCGAGTACAACAAGAGCAGAAACAAGGAACTCAAGAAGAACAAGCCGGCGAGTAAATTCTTCAAGGACATTCAAAGGACGAACGAGAAAAGAAAAGCGGCTTCGAAAACGGATTTATGAGCCTTTTCTTTTTGCATTTTCTTTTTTTGTCCTTACAGAAACGTTGCGGCGTTCATGATTACGATTTGGAAGGCGTCTTGGTTTTCATAGGCGCACGGCGGCATCATTATCAATTTCTGCCACGAGAAACCACAAGGAATAAATGACAAGAGCTATGATTAATTTTATCCAACTCAAACATTTCACCACTGTCTTTTTCGAAGCTCCAACTTTGAAGCGTGTCTTTCTCTCTCAAAAGTAAATGTGAAAGTTCTGTGCAAAAGAAAGGAAAGTCACTGTTGCAAAGGGGAGCAGACCAAGATCCTCACTGTGCGAACCAGGATCGCGACTGCTATTGCTCGGATGTAAGTGTTAAGTTCACTCAGTGACCTTGCACGTGGATCCAGAACGCTGGCGCGAACATAGGTAGGTATTGCCATTCATTATTGGCAGTTATTTTGCCGTTGAGCCTTGTAGGCATCGCAAGTGGGACAGAAGCCATTGACCTCGTACGCCCAGTGTTTATCGATCGAAGAGGTTGCAGATGAAAAGGGGCAGGGGGGGGTAGACTTTGGAAGTTGGAGTTTGGATTGTTCGTGGTGGGAGGTGGAATGACGATGGAGCAGGATGTTTGGGGTGAGGAAGAGGCGATGTGGATGTGGCAGGGGTGGAATGTTTGGATATAGATGCACATCTTCTTTAGGCGTCTTTGGGTGTGTTACGCTTGTTGAAGGCGGAGAGGTCAAAGTCAACGGAATATGGACATTGAGACATGATGTATGAAGACGGTATATATAATGGATAGAAATAAGGAATAGAAGGATAGTTGGTAGAAGTAAGTTTGTGGAGAGCGTGTTGGCGGCCTCTTTATGTCTTGATATAAAGTGTGGTTGTGTGGTTTATGTTGTTTGATCACGTCCTGGAAAAAGCCTTGCTTGTCGGCATTTGTCACATGATGGCCTAATGTTGCAGAGTGGTTGTAAGAGTCTGTTTGCACATGTTCACTTTAGTAGAAGCTTTGTAAGACTTGGGCGGTTATAGCAGAGGCAAACCGTTTTTGGATCTAGTCGATTGTTGAATCGAGATACTACGTGACGGGTCAGATTATGCAGAAAGCACCATCAAATAGAGAACGTTGAGAAACAACGACGAAGGTGTGACCGAAGCAGGAGACCACGGCTTGAAATAGTAGTTGTCTCCACGTTGTGTGCTCAGTCATAATCAGGCAATTGCAATCCACCAGAAACAGAAGAAGGCCCGCTTGGTGTAATTCTTCAGGTCAGGCTTGCTAGCAAACAGCTCGTATGCTGACACTCTGTGAAAGTATGGCTGGACGAAACCCGATAGCGGAGAGTCGAAATAGAATGCGAGTGCAAGTATAACTACAGCTAGCAACATTGGACGTCCTTTAGTACCTACCGTTTACAACAGGGCAAACACTCCAGATACTTGTAATCATAGAAAGTGGTAGATGGCGCAGTCTTCAAATCCAAGGCAGAATCTCTTCTGTCAAAACACTTCTTGTCAGTGGCTTAAAAAATCAGCGAGGTGTCTCGGAACAAATCTGCATCCATCGGTCACCAGTCTCTCAAGACTGCATCAATATTACATACGTAAAGTCCTCAACTCGGCTACTAAACTCGAAAAGCAAACCCCAGTAGCACACACTGCAGCGATGTGCGGCTACAATGAACTTCTCACCCCCTGCTGCCACGAAAAAACCGGCTTCTCCCCAACCATAAAATGCACCCTATACTTCCAAAACAACCGCTACTGCCGCACCGGATCCATCCACAGCTGGATACTGTCCTCTCCCCCATTGACTTCACGCATCCTCTGCGACAACTGCAAAAAGATCGACGATCACGAGATCAAGGAGATCGAGAGGGAAATTGAGGAGAGAAAGAAGGCTGAGGAGGTAAGAAAAAGAGGTGAAGAGGCTAGAGAGTTGAGAGCGTTGGACAAGGAGATCAAGAGGCGCAGTGATGGGAGAAGAGAGGAGATACAGAGCGCAGCTGCAGCGTTGAGGAGTCAGTTTGCTGGCTTGGATATTGAAGATGGTGGCGAGGGACCTTCTTCTTCATCCAGGAAGTGATGCTGTGACCGGGATTGATGTGATTTTGTCGGACCGTCGATTTGATGGATCGCAGAGATATCTTGATATGCCAGGTAGAATGCCGCCTGTATCTTGAAATGCCGGGAATTTCATGACTGATCTTCACTAGAATGGCCCATGTCTTTTATCATCTGTAAAAGAAATCGAGACATCGGAGACACCAACAGCCAGACAAAAGCAGAGAATTCAAGACATCGGCCATACACTTCATGTCTCTCACGGGCGTCAGTCATGTCCATGAACACAAGCAGAAAGAAGGATTATTGACTGGAAGGGTAAAGGGAAACAACGACTCACAATGTTGAATGTCAAACCATGGCAACCGTTTCGTGTAACCTGCAGGCATCAATCGATTTCACGGACGGAAGCAGAAAGAACCACCCAACCATCAAACACGCCGAGAACAACGATCAAGCACCGAGCAAGCGCAAACATTCAACCACCCACATCTTCATTTTCAAGTGACCTGACCTACCAAGCACACCGAACTCAACTACTTCTAGCATCACGTCCAACCACCACACCACCTCACACATCACCACTCATCACAATGTGCTCCAAACGTGTCAGCCCCTACCACGAATGCCCCAACAGCCACAAAGAGGTCACAGACGAGAAGTTCTGCTTCAGAGATGGCGTCATCGTTCCCTGCGTCAATTGGGAATGGCTCATCATCAAAGAGCTTCCTACCCCTGGACCTTGCCCTTGTGCCGACTGTCAGGCTTGGAAGCGCAGGCAGAATATGCAGAACGGTACCGCTGGTTCAAGATCGAATGATATCTCCCAGTAAAGCAAGCTCGGTAAGTGGATTCGATCGTGCAAGTTGATGGGGGGAAGCTGATGATGAATAGCTGTCGAGATGTCAATAAGAACGCCAATCTAGGCACGATAGACACAAACATGGCCCAGAAAGGCAGGAGATCGCTAAAGAGTCATAAGCGTAGCGGAGTATTGGAGGATTATTCTTAGAATTCGGCAATTGGTGGCATGCATGGCATAATCACATCTCCATCTCATCAGGATTGTATCCCTTCTTCTTGCTCTCTTCAAGCTTCTTCTTCGTCTTTGTCTTCGAGTCCTCGATCCACGTATCGTAAGAGCCGTCTGCAATCTTAGCAGCAGTGACACCCTTCATCAATTCACCTACGAAACCGACAAAGTTGTGTCTGCGCAGAGCATTTTCCCACTGCCATGCACGTCTCTTTTCTTCTTCGCGGTACACCATATCTTCATCTCCGAATTCTCTTGCTTTTACGCGGAGGTCCTGGCACATGGCAAGTAGGTTGAAGCGGATCTCGTTGGAGGGGTAGCGTTCGATGCGGCGTTGGAGGACGGGAATGACTTTGTCGGCAAAGTCTGTAGGGGCACAAGGGCCGTGACTGATGGGAGCTTCTTGGAGACCGTCGAGTTCGTACAATGTGCCGTTGATGCTGGTGTATGCGATGAAGTGGAAGAGGTCGTCGTCTTGAGTGGCCATACGGGTCTCGTCTGAGACGAAGGGCGAGCTGCGGGCGAAGGAGTTGTGCGTGTCGCGGATAAGGTCGCTGTTGCTGAGGGCCTCACCACGGATCTGAAATGGTCAATATCTAATTGACATGCTCTCGAATTGATTAGACATACATCCGGTGGGAAGGCAGCTGTGAAGTCCTTGAAGTCTGTCAAATGGGGACCCAACTCAACACCATCCTTGTTGTCCTTGTTCATCAAGACACTAAGCAGCGCCTGTGTGCCGCAAGCATTCTGAATTGTCTGAGCGGCGAACCACACCTTGCCCTTGCCATCACCTCCACTGCCAGCGTCGTCCAGGTTGTAAGTTGCTTCAAAGTCGAATTGACCGTCTAGCGGACCATCTGATTTGCGGCCATCGTTGTTGTACTTGAAGAGGAAGATGACACCTAGCGGTGACAACTGGCCGAGTGATTGTGAGTCTAATGAAATGAGCTCTTCGAACTGGACGTTCTTGACACCGAGGTTCTCGAGTAGGTATGTGAAGACGCCCTGCAGGTTGTTAGTATGCGCAGACTGATGTTCTGTCGAGAAGGCTACTGACAGCGTCTGACTCGATCGTATTCCAGCCTCCCGACATGTTTGCTGGTTCAGAAAGTTGATGTTGATTGCTCAAGCTTTGGATGTCGCCGCGCAAACATTCATGTCAAGCGCGGACGTCATGAGCTGCACAAGCTACCGCCAAGCCCGCTCGGTGATCGGCGTTTCGGCTTCAACAATCGCTCGCTTCCCCATACCGTTTTCGCAAAAAGGAGGTTGCACTTCGTGAATTTCTCGTTCCTGCTAGCAAAAAGTAGTGTACTTTTACAATACACAGGGGAGCAAAAGGATGGAGTAGCTGGGAATCGAACCCAGAACCTTCTCCACTCAGTAATGCTCGAAGAGCTATGCTAAGAAGATGTCATACCACTAGACCACAACCCCATTTGATGAGAAAAAGAGTTTCAAGAGGGTACATATCCTAGTTCACGGTGGGTAGTCTCGCCATTACAGCTCATCAACGGTCTGTCAGTCAGAACCTTGGAGTGCGGAATTGGAGTATGCGTGATTCATAATTCATGAAGCCTACTGATCTACAGCTTGCTAGCCTCTGTTGCCTTCTCAAGCTCAATGACCAGTTTGCCAAATTGGCTGGCATTCTTCATGTCCTCGAACAAGCCGTTGATCTCTTCAAGGTTGTCGAGTCCGGAGACGCTCCTCGATACAATGGGTCGGATGTTCTTGGTGGAAACAAAGCTGACCATGTCGGCGAACTCTTTTCTGGAGCCCATGGTAGATCCACGGAGGTCAATGTTTTTGAGGACAGCGGCCATGGTAAAGGGCATCTTGGGGCCTACTGTCATGCCGTAGGAAACGATGACACCACCAGGCTATGTCATGTTAGTGGAAGACAACACTGAACCAATGCAAGATACTCACCTTCATGATTTTGAAAGCCTTCTCGACGATGTCACCACCGGCACCGTCAATAACAGCATCGAGGAATTTTCTGTCCTTTGGCAATTGTTCCAACAGCTTCTTCTCCCATCCCTCCTCTTTGTAGATTGCACCTCCTGCAGCACCAAGCTTCTTTGCCTTGTCCAGCTTTTCCTGGCTTCCACTTGTCACAAAGACATTGGCACCAGCTGCGCTTGCAAATAGCAGGGCCATGAGTGCGACACCACCACCTATACCAGTGATGAGTATGTTGCGACCAGGCTTACAGTTACCACTCTTGGTGACGGTGGCTCTCCAGGCAGTCAAACCCGTGAGAGGGAAAGCGGCAGCCTCAGCGTTTGTGAGATGTTTAGGTGCCTCCTCCAATTCAGACGCATCAATGACCAAGCTCTCAGTCAATGTGCCCAGAGGGTTGAGCTTTGTTCCTCCAAGTATAGCATATCCCTTGGGATCTTCAGGACCATCTGGGTCATCTTTCCATCCACTACCGGGGTTGAGAATGACGCGCTTGTTCAGCCATTTCTTTGCTTCGGGGGACGATCCGGTCGAGGTTACAATGCCGGTGCCATCTGCGAGTAATGGTACACCGAATGTGGTGCCAGGGTATAGATGCTGGCGAATGAACAGGTCTCGATGATTCAATGCGGCAGCGGTGATTTTGACGACGACTTGATTGTCTTTGGGCGTGCTTTCGGGAACATTGATCTTCTCCAGAGGGTAGTAAACTTGACCGGGCTTGCCGTCAACCTTGCGAATCGAGATTGCAGCAGGCATTTTGTAGATGTGTGTATAGTACAGATGAATGCAACAGAGCGAACATGCAGCGCTTAACTTATCTTCAAAGGTTACAAATCACCATCGAGAGGGCTCCTTTGCCCCGGTCCATGCGGTTATTGCGGGGATAGGTCGAGGTGGGGAGAGCTTGCGAAGGGTCAACTTGAGCCGAGGCTTCTTGTTCTCTGCTGAGTCAGCTTTGTGCAACTTCACGTCCTGCCTTTGAGGCTTCAGTGCTTTGTGTGTCCAAGGACGGTCACCGTAATGCCATCAGAATTCTCATTGTGTTGGACATCGTATATCTCAACATGAATATGGACGCAAGAATTAGTGTGGAACCTTCTTGCCGCTCCCAATATCGCAAACTCTGAGGCCTCAGCTCTGATCCCGGATGTTCGGTCCTGACCGCCGTATCTCCTTCCAATGCCCGACATGATCATCCAATCTCAACCCATGCGATGGCGAGCAGCATCGGTCAGATTTCTCTCAAGAGCTTCTTGACGCATCTCGGCAAGACGACGATTCCACTTGACACAGTCGGCATGCTCGCATGGGATGTTTGTTCCTCCGAAGTACTCCAGCCTCTCATAGGACCACTTATCAGCGGGACAAGCTGAGCCAGTACGTCTGGCTTTGTCGCAAACACCTCTGTCGACGGTCTCATGCCGACATTGGTACCAGACCTTTCGCTTTGTCCAGCACATCTTGACGGTTGTTCTGGAATGCTTGTGTATCGATTCTGTCAGTAAATGGCAAACGACCAAAGCCCACAGGAATCTCACCTAGGAGGCTTCGTGAATTTCATTTCCAAGCAGTCGAGAGAGTACCGCCTTTCTGGTGTTGAGAAGCATTCCTTATACCACCCATCGTCTAGCAAACTAGCATTACAACCATTGGAAGATCTGACAGCCACGTTACTCTGCAAGATATCCAACTTTGACCTCCACTCCATCGCGAGGCATCCATGCATGAAACTTGTAGGCTTTCAAATCTGGATTTCGAGTACTGATTCCGTTGTCCTTGCAAGTTGGACACTCGTTGCGGTGTGGAACAACCTCATGCTGGCACTGTAACCACTCGCAAGCTCTTCTCTTCTCCAATGCAACTTTGCATGGCTCAATAAGCGTCTCGCTCTCGTGTCGGCAGCCTGGCCAAACCATTTTCTCGTATCGACACATGGCGGCAAGACTTGTTTGATGAGCTGGAATTTCGGAACGAACAAGCTTCAAGGACGGAACAGATGTCGATCAGGATCAGGAGGAAAGATAGGATCAGTAAGAAAGAGTGGCTGCATTGTTCGTCTTGAGCATGCCCTCAGACTTCTATTCCACTGCCAGAAGCCTGTGCAGCTCCCTTTCCCCAGACTGTGGCGCTCTGTACCACGTCTGTCATGCTTTGTGTTACACGTCAAAAGCAGGTCCGTTGAAATCGAGCCCTGTGTGCTGACAGCAGGCTTTGGGATACAGGCGGCTTTGTTCCAGCTATATTATGCCATGCACCATTTGGTATCAATCGAGGCTCGCTTGCATGCCTCGGTTTGCATCGACCCAGTCTCGGAAATATGACTCAGCAACCCTTTCAAAATCTCGGAGCTCAAAGTCTCAGGAACTCCTTCTCATAGGTCACATGAAAGATGACCAGTCGCTTTTTTGACCTGCTCGATTGATCCGCAGAGTCAGCTTTTGTAACACCTTTGCTGCTGAGTACTCTCAACAACAGCTTGCTGCTTCTCGTTTTGTTCAACTCACCCCAGATCTTTGATGCGGACCCCAACTATACACCCCATAGAGACCGTACATTGTTGCGCATCTTCGCTGCTGATTCGTCGGCGTGCTTCTTGGCTGCACATTGCGAGCACTCCTCTGTCTTTGATGGTGATTGTACAACACGCCAGTATCTTTCTCCGCAAGATTGTCCCCGCTCACGAGCTCCATCGCATTGGTTGAATGTACGTGTCTCGGGGTGCCCGCAAGCAGAGCATGTCGGCTGCTTATAATGACACATCGTCATGGCATGTCCGAGCTTTGAGAGTGGAAGAAGAGAAAACAATCATGCCTGGGCGTCTATTCCGGTGATCTTATGTCAAGGATTGTCGTACCCTCTGCTTGATGTTCCCGAAAGGCCTCATCGAAATCTGGCTACAAGAGCTTTCTCTGGTCACACAGTCGAATGTCCAATTCCAGGTGGCTGAGGTATAGTTCGAGCTCTACCTTTTATCCGGCTCCATTGAAAACATGTGATTGTCAGGCAGTGCAAATCATCTCTTCCATGGGGCTGTTGCTGAAGTCAGAAGCAGACACTTTCGAGGAATGCGCGAGCTTTCGATAGATTCCTAAAGTCCTTATCAGCATTGGCTCTTTCCTGTCATGCTTATACCGGTCCAACACCCAACCGTGGAGGAAACCACGCATTCGAAGACATTGCTTGGAAAATTCGCTGGCGCAGACTAACAGTGGCCGTCATGGTTGAAAACCAGTCGTTGCCTCCTTCGCGGTGGTGTGTCGACCCATGAGATCGGGCACACTGTTTGGAGCTTTGAATGTCATATCTTGCAGCTTGAAGGCGCGACTGCATAGCATCGCGAGCAAGATCAAGCCGACGACCTATCTTCTCTGAACATGGAAGCAGTTTGTGGAGCGCGTCAAGGAGGTCACAATACGCCAAGACTAAAATTCGACCAGGCTTTATATTGCTCGAAGTGGAGGCACAGCACCAACAAGAGTTATACTTTTGTGATCAAGCTAGATACACTGAAGCTGTGAATGGACAGCTCGACTGCGATGTGGATTAGAAAAGTGTGCAAACCACACGTTCTGAATGCAGACGCATCGTCTAAACGTTCGTGGTCAGCATCCATTAACAAACTCTCATGGGCTCGCTGGGCTTCGTGACGGCAGAAGGCGTTTCACCGTCTGATTTAAAAGCATTGCTTGACATGTCGTAGACGGCGACCGCGTGGCATAGTATTCGAGCCAACACTCCCTCTGAAAGACGATCACCAAGGGCGTCAGGAGTCGATTCATGATTCGCCAAGACTCACATTTTCCTGGTGAGCCTTTATATTCCACCGTGGCTAGGAATTTCCCATCGAGCCAATCAAACCCTCCATGTGATCTCCTGTTGCGACAGCGTCTGTATCACCTAGTGCAGCGGAATGGTAACTCGACTTCCTTTTTGAAAGGTCAGTGGTTCGACCCTCTGTAAATCCACCCAATCTTTTTGCGCCATTCGACAATCAGCGCAAGACTGGCATAGCGTACATCACGTTACGCCCATGAGTTGTCTCCCAGTAAAAATGGGAGTTCAGCGCTTCGGGGGCTACCATACTACTCGCCAGGACTCAAACGGAGCTCTCGGCCCGCTATATATTTGAGGCTGGCTGGAGCTCTTCCGTCGAGCCAATCAGACCCTCCATGTGATCTCCTGTTGCGACAGCGTCTGTATCACCTAGTGCAGTGGAATGGTGACTCGTCTTCCTTTTTGTCAGTTCAACGGTTCGATTCTCGCATTCGCCATCCATTCTTTTTGTTTGGCCATCCTGCCTATCCTCATCATAATGTCAACCACATTTGACTTCCCATGTTTCACCTTGCTCGTGGCATTACAAACTACCTCCACCACATAACAGAGCCAACGACAGTCGACGACCTTCGACAGGTGATCTAAATAGATTCAACGATGACCTATGAAGCGCACCACAAGCTTTACATCTTCGTATGACAAAACATTGATGTCTCTGCTATTGCGATGTCTCTGTGCAATCTGACCACACGTTGCCCTTCGCATACGACCAGATCAACCTCAGAAATCCTCTTGGGCTGCGTGCTTCTGAGAAGAACTTCATTCAAGAGAAGGCACTTCTGCACTAGCACTATGTGCGTGGTGTGCAAGTCGTTTCGCCCTTTCTTCTCTGAAGAACACAGCAGCCCATCAGTATATATTGGCGAAAGCTCGAGCACAACGAATGAGGCGAATTCGCGGATGTGACATCCCAATAAGAGAAGGAAATCAACACCACTGCGATCGAGTAGGATACTGTTGTTAGTCCAGCCTGTGCAATTTTTGAACACACGTGTCTTGTTCGCGAGCGGTTCTGGTGATCAATTTCCTGGTCTCGTTTCCGTGTCTACGGCCTCGTCACTTTTTCTCGTAGTGATGGACTTTCGACCTTCGCTTTCACAACCACACCACAATCAAAATTCATTTCTAAGTTTTTGTCAACTTTACACCTCCTTTTTCCAATCAGCACAATGGCGTCCCCACAGGAGCCCTTCATTCATCCCGCTCGCTCAGCCATGATCAGAGAGACTCGCTCTCCATCTGCGCAACCCTCTGAAGGTCCGGAGGAGCAGTTTTCAGACGTGATTCATGGCGCTCCAGTTGAGCGTGACCAGGGCGCAGAGATTGTTCTAGATCCACAGGCCTTTCGTCCTTGTGATCCCGCTAAGTACCTGAGAGCTTTTAGCATCGCAAATCTGTGCGGCGAAATCAACAAAGAGTTCTTCGATCTAGAGCTGGATCCTACCAAAGCCGCACCCGACACCAATGCGCGTGGCAACCAGGAGTTCCACACCTGTGACGCTATTGAGTACTCCAGAGCCATCGCCCGCGCCACTATCAACAACGTCCTCTATGAAGACTACTTTGACAGCATTGTGAAGCACATTCCATGGAATCTTGTAAGTTCAGAAAGCCCCTCTCTCTGTCCAAGACGCTGCTAACAACACTCAGCAAGAGGTGCCCTTACCACCTCAGCATCTTCCTCTCACACTGCGCCAGTCAATAGAGCCTCGCGATCGATTCCGCCACGCTCGCTCTACGCACACTCCAGCATCTCCGGTCCCTCAACAATTGCATCCCCTTCGCCCTTCAAGCGCCCTCCCTCCCGATGCTCAGATCGATCGTGAGTCCGCTCAACTGCCAATTCAGGAGTCAACCGAGCCTCGCTCTCAACAAACCCAACCTCAGCAAGTCGCTCGCCCTCTTGATGCGCATCAGAGTAGTCAGAACAATGACCCTGGCTGTCGCAGAAGCCGCAGTCCTGGCAGACCTGGACGACGCGCCCCCCGACGCCGTGATGTTCCTCGAAAGAACCATGCATCCGGCCGACGCAGAGGCGACAGTCGCAACCGCCATGATCGGAGTGATCGAGACCTTGGTCGTAGGCAATACAGGAACCGTGACTATGCTGCTCGTGCCCACAGTCCAGCCGATCAGATCTCCGAAGGTCCTCCTCGCTGCCCTCCCGTTCTCACAGCATCTGAGCCTCTCCAGGATGGATCGAGAAGAGGAGAGGCTGTTCACCACGGCGAACATACTTCGGCCCCCAACACTACCCCCGCAGCCGTGAGCGTTAAACCTGAGTTTGGTGTCGAGGCTCACTTCTCCCCATCTAAGCTCCAGCAGCAGGTAGAGGCTAGTAACCGTCGCACAGCACAGCTCCTACACAAACCTTACATTAAGTCTGCCATTTGCCCTCATCCTGGTCCTTCTCCGGAACTCGAGCTTCCCAACAGCGAGCACAGTAGCCTTGGCTTCAAAAAGGAGGCTGTTGACGGTGGTGACAACAGTGGAACTCAGCTCAACGATAAGACGGTCGCTGACCACTCGCTGATGCCGGCAGCGCAGCGTCCCCTTGCCCCCTCTGCTATTGGAGCTTGGCAGGAGAAGAACAAGTCCTCAGTCTGCGTCGATTGCTGGCTGAGGGGTATGGAATGTGACTCTCAGACAACCTGCGGCCAGTGTGTCGAGCACGGTAGACCTTGTTCTTCCGTGTGCTGTCCCGTGCACAACTGCAAAGGCGTCAGGTGCCCGGCCTGTCATCCTTGGAGAGGAGACGAGAAGAAGCGTGTGGTGGGCTGCAATTTGCACCTCGTCGCACTGCTCAAGCTGCGTCCTAATTGCTCGCCTTCTCACGACGTGCGCCGTATCAAAGAGCTATTTGACGGTCCCGACACGGCTCAAGCCATTCACTCCAGAATATCCGCCCCAATTCAAGAAGCGGAAGCCAAAGGCAGGAAGATTGACAGTGTCTTGGTCAAGGAACTCATCGTCGAGCACGGAGCATACCACACTATTCAACATCGAGCACTGCTGCCCAAGGTCAACATGATCGTCACCTTCGTCTCAGAGATGAAGTAAGTTGAAAAGATGTTGACTGAATCACGGCACTGACGCATATTTTGCAGGCAATCTAGATACCAGGAGATCTACAAGAGCGAGAAGAGACTCATCAAGTTCGGACGATAGTCCTTGAGCCTCTTCAGACGGGGTGTTCTACTTGATGGCTTTCTAGTCCAATGTCTGTCACTTATGGGCGGGAGTTGGCTTTCAGTGGGACGCTACGACGTGACCGATCTTCTTGTGCATTGTGATGGGTTTCAACCACACCGTTCAGTGCAGAGGAGTGGGCTCTCCTTGTCACTATCGAAATTGCTACAGCGGTCGGATTTCGTGGCGCTTGGAAATGGAAAGTGTCAAGGCGGTGTTGCTGTTTCGACACGAGGGATTCTCTCTACAGTCGCAGGCTTTGTTCATGGGACAGGGTATGTCTGGCCAGCATGGTCTTTTGAAAGGTTGGGATACAGTTATCAACTGAATAGTTTGATTCAACAACCAAGCTTTCTTCTTGGTACAAGTTTGTCAGTCAGAATCAGTCAAGCAGACTGTAGGTATACACCACTAGCACACTCTTCATATCCGCTGTTTCTTTGTTCGTCATTGCACATTGCCATACCATAAGATAGCTCTGCCCCCAATTCACACAAAAACAAAGACATGCATGTCAAGCACGGACAGCTACCACGCAGACCAGCTTCTGGAAAATCAATGTCTCTAGCATCACGGCTGGCCTGGTAGAATGTGTAAACCTGGACCTCGCGTCAAGGACAGGGTCTGCTCAATATGCAGGCTACTAGTATGCATATTTTATACGGTAGCTCACGTTTTTCTCTACAAATCTCACGTTCCAACCCACATCTACAATGGCATAAACAGTGAGCTGCGTGATCTTACCGACGCTGTTGTGGAAACGTGACACAACATTACACACGCTTGTCACAATTCACTGACCAACTTCCCGCTTTCACACATCGAGATTTTCGCTGCTGCAACATTTCGGCACAAGCAACGCCAGACCGACTTCCGGCTTTCTTCCTTTGTCACCAAAACAGCCAAATATAATGGCGCGTCCTCAGCCTTCCATCAGATGTCTGACAGATCCTGACAGACCAACCTTCGCCACTCTACTTCCCCTGAACGACGCTAGAGATTTACGCCATTACTATCACAGAATTGTCGACTACAATTCGGATGACTGGAAGGAAGCCACGCGCATGGCCATTTCTGATGGCCGCGTCATCAAGTCGATCTTTGAGCAAGCTCTCAAGCTCATGCTGCCTTGTACTGTAAGTCTTGCCTCCCTTACTACATCACGGCGCGATGCTGATCACAAGACTCACAGCGTGGATGGACAAATCTTAACCCTGCAAGAAAATCTCACCCAGTCATACGTCGGGTAGCTGAGCGACCTTACGTGCGCGTTCCTTTCGACTACAACATCAGCGACTGGAATGTGGCGAGTCGCGCCGCACTTTGCCATGGACGTCCCGTCAAGTACATTTTCGAACAGGCCATTTCGGAGATGACTGCTAGATCTGCAAGTTCGAATCTCTGCGCACCTCATCAACTCGTCTAACATGTTTTTCAGTACGTACACGAACCATTGGTCCAATTCTATGACGAACCCCTTGCTCAGGAAACCAGAGCACAACAACTACATGGCAATGCTCGAGGCCACCCTGCTCCTATCATCCGTCACCAAGCTCCGGTCAATGTGTTCACACGCCATAGAAGCAGACGCAGAAGCCCCGCCCACAACAAAAACGTGACTGATGCTTCTCGTCATCATGTTGCCAGAGTCGGCCAACCCTCAGGCCGTGAGCAGCTTCCAACCCATGAGCCTCTCCTTGTTCGAGCTCCACCACCACCACCTCCTCCTCCTCCACGACTGGGTGTGCCATCCCAACACGGCTCTGGTCGCCGCCAAATGCACGCTGCTATCAACCCCGTGCCTCGCTCTCCCCCTCCGTGCCTCGCTCTCCCCCTCCGCGCCACGCCACTCGTCAGCCCAATCGCGATACAGCTGGTCAGCCGCTCCCTCATCACCCTTACACAGGCCATCGAGACCGCAATGACGCACACCCTGCCGTAGCTCGCCAACATCTTCGTCGCTTCGCCATTGACGAAGGTAGGCCCCCTTTCGCAGACCAACCTATTACTGGCCAGGAGGCCCGCAATCTTGTCACTCTTGAGCAGGAGGCGGCAACCCTGATGCGCCTGATGCAGGAGCTCCGTCGTCGCAACCTTCTTGTCCTCGACTAAAGCAAGTCTACATTGCTCAAGAGAGAATACACTGTCTGCTTGTGAGCTCAAGCGATATCTTCATTGAGGTTCTTTGGCCCTGGAAATCCGGCCTCCATCACGAAGCACAATCTCTTGGAGGGCAACATGAATAAAGGCGTTCATCTTATGCGGCGGATTTGGTAGATTATGCCGTCTTTTGCAAAGTCTCAAGTTGCACTACATTATGCTCGACGTTCGTTCGGTGTGTTGGCAGGAAAACAGAGTGTCCCGTGAAACTTCTGTCTACATCGAGGTCTTGGAAGAAAGAATGGAAGAGACAATGAGAAGCTTTGTCCCACCAAGTAGACTGTAGTAATGATCAAACGCTTTGTTCTTCAACATTCGATACCCGCAGTGCGTTTTCCCGTGAGTTTTGTGGACAAACATGACCTAGATGTTACCCGCTTTGTGGGTTCGGGGGAACAGGAGTTTGTCGATCTCTGGCATGGCCTTTTCCCCGACGTTCAAAGCGTGGATCTACAACTGTATCGTGACTTCCTAGAATGCTTTTCTCTTGGAATGGACAGTAATGGAGAGGGCTGGGATGATTGAGCATCCTACTCCTCTGACACTATGATTCAATTTTCTTTGTATCTTGTACGACATGTTTAGGGTCTCATGCTCAAACAGTAGTGACATATATCTAGATGCGCATTACTACACCTTACCGTCCTAGTTTGGAGTTCTCCAGCACCACCTGGCGGCTTTGCCTGTGATTGTCATGCCGACGCAGCATCCTAGCTACGACGTCAAATGCTGTATGCTTTGGACGAAATCAGGTTATCTCAGCATAGAATGGCCTTGCAACAAAGTAGTTAAGGGAAAAGGGTGCGATTAGAGCCATCGTATAAAGTAACAATGGAGCTAGAAGAACGATGAAACTGAAGGAAGAAACCTTCTGTTGTTTCGGAACCATTATATAGCGCTAAGATTCCCGATCTCTCAAGGAGGTGGAATCCGGTCCTGTGGTGTAGCGGGGAGCCTGTCAGGTATCCCCCGTGATTGTGAGCAGCCCCTGTCAGGCAAGCAGCTCATACCATTGGCTCGGAGTCCATCTCTTTTGTTCGAATCTCTGCTGGATCGTTCTTTTTTGCAGTTTGACAACGACGACCAATATCCCGAATCTCACCCGGCAACCGTAAAACTAACTAGTCTTCTTTTGCTATTTCAAGATAACGCCAAGAAATCCCAACACACTGTTGGACTCAAATGCGCATCTCAAATTTCTTATAAACATCACCGGACTACTGATCTTTCTTTTATCCAGGAGCGATGTCGTCCCTTCAAAGCGAAGAGTCTGACAATCCTCCCATTCAGTCCATTGATCAAACGTTTGTGTGGCTCAGGCGGGATCTGGTGATTGCTGTGCTGAATCAAATCGCAAACCATGGACGCATCGACAAAACCGACTTGATCCACGCTCTGAACACCATGCCTTCTTTGATTGTTAGTGCTATATACGCACGTAGTTCTTGACCAATCACTGACTTGATCATAGACTATCAGTCGAGATACAGCTCCTCCTGACGCTGCTCCCATATCCACAACATACCCCATTGTTAGCGTCGCCCCTTCGAATGTCAACTCCCTCAATCACCACGATGCTCAATCTCTTGCTCTAGTCAAACACCATGATACTGCTAGAACTGGAGTTGTGGCTGCTCCCGACTGTCAAGGCTACAGTAGCCAACGCCCTACGAGCTCGAGCTCCAACAATCTTTGCGCCTCCTCAACTATACAAGAACAACATCAGAGCGTTCATGGAGCAAGTGATCAAGCGACATCCCTGAGTAAGGATCTGGAAGATGCTCCTGTCGATCAAGGCCATCCATCCAAAACACTGATCACAATCTCTTCGGAACTGTTTACAGGAAAAGATCAGAAAGCTCACAAAAATCAACCATGGAACAACTCACGGCAAAGGCGTCGGCCCCAGAGACAAACCAATGCCAGCAACAAACCTCCGCAAAAATTCCCGTGTCACGTCAAACAACTATGCCAAATTCTCTCACGCACCATCTATGGAAGAGGTACAAAATGCCCATGCTATCTGCGTCTCATGCTGGCTTCTGGACCTGGAGTGTAACCACAAATCTCCATGTTCTTGCTGCAAGGCCGCAAAGTTCAACCAATGCTACTATATACGTTGCCCTTCCAACGGCTGCAAGCTATCCAACAAGTGTCCCGCCTACCACACCACCAAAGAGACATCCATCGCCACTTTCAACTCTTTGCACCTTCTCGCACTCGTCAAGATTCCTTGCAGTCAACTCCGTCCTGAGAGCCTCAAGGCATCGCGCGCTACGCTTGACGCTCAGAATGTACAGTGGCTGTTTGGCCAAATCCGCGAGAAGCTAAAGTCGCCACATCCGGGCGTTCAGATTGACGAGGACTATATCAAGACACTGATTGTTGGCGTACTGCCCGAAGAGTCTATGACCAAGGAAAGCCTCGACAAAGATGCCAGATTCATGATGAACTTTGTGGATGAGACGAGGTATGTCAACATATATGGAATGACGTTTCAAAGAACTGACGCAATTGCTAGTATTGGGCCTTTCCATGAGCTCTGGATGCGCGAAGAGAAGATTCAGAAGAGGAGTGACAAGTTTGCGTCTCTTGGTTCTTCTGCTTGATATTTAGTCAATGCTTGGATAAACAAGACCTGTCCCAATACTTTGTTCATGCGTGATTGTTAGGATGTTCCAGAAGTCTCAAGCGACTTTGTTTCTTGTTTCTCTCATCTTTCTTTATGCTCAGCTTTGACGCAGGGTTCAGACAAGGTCGAATTCCCTTGCACCGATTCATAGAATGTACATAATGTTTCCTGTTAAGTGCGACATCAATATGTGCAACAAAGCTCGAAAGTTAACCAGTTCTTCCGAAACGTCGACCCACTCCAAACTTGAAAAAGGCATCAGCAATATCCCTATGCTGCTCATGAGCAACCGTCCTGATCGCAGCCCCTTTGACCTCAAAAGGTTTCTCATCGACCGCACAAGTCGTGTTGGCCGGTGGCAGCTTGCCCGTGTGGAAGTATTGCCTCACATACTTTGCAGTACATTCACTATACGCGCTCAACGAACAGTGACCCGCAGAATCCTGGATCAAGGTCACACTACCAGCTAATCGATCAGACATTCTCAAAGCATCATTAAGGGGTGTGACAGGATCTGCGGTATTGCCGATTAGAAGGATTGGATGCGCAGTTGTCGCTTTCCAAGGACCTGTGAATCGATGGACAGCACGTAATGGATAATGAATGCAACTCATCCGGATGGATGCCCAGATATCGCCGATAGTGGGTGAGACTTCCGCAAGCTCGTCAACGAAACTTGCGAATGTTGTTTTGTTCATTTTGGTCTGATCGTCGCCGTCAGTACACGCGATCCCGATTTCTGCGTCGGGCGAGTTGGGTAGATCGTTGGTTGATGTCGCTTTGCAATCCATGGCGTGATGAGGTCGTAACATTTGTGCGGCATTGGTTCCGTTGCCAGACTCCAATTCGGCAAGGGTATTCGCGAGGACGGAAAACTCTGTCATAGGCTTGTACAGACTCCGGAAGATCAACATGCGTATGTCGTTCGAGGTGATGACTTCAGGGTTTGGACCTATGACTGCCAGCGGGTTCTCGTGGAGGTTTTGCATGATGTCGAAAGTTCGTTGCTTGACGTCTTCGGGCTTTGTCTTTCCATGAGACTTTGCCAGTGCACAGGCAGGGTAGCCTGCTTCAGCGCAGAAGCGATAGAATGAATCCATCGTCTTTTCTGTATCTACCAGATTGGTGGCCCATGCTGCTTGTTGATAGTCAACAACATCAACAACACCGTCTAGTACGAGACGCTCAACTCGTTCGGGAAACATGGCAGCAAATACTGAACCGAGGTATGTGCCATAAGAGAATCCCCAATACTGCAGGTTTGCCGTTCCATGCTTGTGTTCAAAGTGATGAGCATCAATCGCCCCGTGGTGTTGAGATGCTGACAGTCGTCTTGCTTCTTGAGCTCGCCAAGCATCATGCTTCTCGACGATCTCTAGCATGTCTCGGGCGACATAGGCCGTGGTAACATATCTCTTGATGTCAGGCTCTTCAGAGGTAATAGCACAACTCTCTACTCTTGCTTTGGACATGGCCCAGAGTCGACCGAATGCAATGTCAGAGGCATTAAAAGATCCTTCCTCCCACTCACGAACAAGCCAGGCTTGTTCAAGAATCGTATTGCCTTGGAAACACGAAAGTCTGGGTGTGGACAAACCCACTCCTCTCGGATCGAAGGAGATCAGGTCGAATTGTTTGCCATCATCACCGTTATCTCCGGGGAAGTTGAGTAGACTGCTGATCTGCTCTCCAACTCTGAGGATGAACCCGACGCCATGTCCGCCAGGTCCGCCGGGATTCATCAGGACAACGCCGCCATATCGAGGATCAGTGACAGATACAGCAGCTGGCTTTTTGACCAAAGCAAGAGTCACCATGGCGTCCGTTGTGCCGTTCCAGTAGTCCATGGGGAGTTCGAGCTTTGCGCATTGATAGCCTTCATAGCATGAGGTGTATTCCAGCGATGTCGAGGGCTCTACAGTGTGCCAACTGAATGTCTTGTTCTCCACTGGGCTCGGCTGCTCGTCTTGGCCGACGGATGGGAGGAGGTATCTTGCCCCACCTAGCCAATGAAGTACTGTCGAGCACATCGCGAAGATCATGAGCGAATGGCGCAAGCGAGGCCGATATGAGCTGGAGGGTGCAGTGTCCACTCTAGCAAAAGAGCTATGCTCTTCCATCTCTGCCTTCTCATATGACATGATGATAGGAGCAAAGAGTACAGACAATGGCAGCGGTAGTGACAGTGAAGTCTGATTGTCCCCAAGCCGTGTGTCGAATTTCAGCAATGATTGTCTTCAAAGTGCTGGTGAAAAGCACATTCAGGATTGGTGTCGCAGGTGGTGCTTTTGAAACATGGTGATGAAGTCGCAATCAGACTGCTGCCTGAGCGTACTATTTACACTCCCGAACCTCATGAGCCAATCACAAGAAGACGCCCAGATGCGATCCTTCGGCACCTCCATAATAGGAAGCTGTTACGATACCTGATAAGCAAGATCGACTGAGAAGCGGATTCTGGAAGAAGAGGGGTTAGCCGAGTGGTCTGTGCAGCTTTAGCCGAGGAGCCGAAAAATCGCCTCACGTTGTCAACGAAAGTGCATAGATTTTTATGGAACACGGGGTTAAACAGCAGCGACGATAATTGCAACATGATATGCGAAGTCCAAACGTGGTTCTGCGTGTTCGCAGTTGTCACGGAGAAGCCCATGTGACATGCAGAGTTCCCGAATCTTGTTCATGAGCCAGAAGTGAGTAACCATAATGTCTACTTGTTGGCTTTCAAGCAATTGATGGATCGGCGGAAGCGGAGTGGAAGGTTCAGATGAGATGCTCCCAGCGAGCCAGTCTTCTCGTGCACGCTCTCAAGCTCTAAACATACGAAGTGCCAGTCTTCGGGCAAAGACTTCGCAATGTCCGTAGCTGTACTTGCAATATACAATCCAGCATTCCACAACGCTTTCGTTGATGGCGTTGTAGGCTTCCATGAGGTAGAGTAGACTGATCATGCCGATGCTCTCTGTTTTGTCGCGATGTGCGGAATAGGAAGTGGAAGAATCAAAGGCGCGAATGGAACAGGCGTTGGCGGTGGGGCTACTTCGAAACCTGATGCGCGTAGCGCTTCTGGAGTGCGAATGTTCTGTGAAGAGAGTTAGTGAGTTGTTGATGGAAGAGGGGAATAAAATCCTGGGAAGCACACCTCTTCGTGGTAGACGATACCAGATATGTTCGTAACCACAGGTCTCTTGTTTCTGGGTCGAGACTGTCGTATGCCCGAGGCTTGTCCATATCCATAGGCAATGCATGATCAACAGCTTCTCTCAAGCGGTGATTCGCCGATTTGTGTTGGCCGCTGCCGAAGAGGAAAGCAAAGATGAAGAAACTGGTCAAGATCGTGTAGATGTTCGGGGTCTCTCCGAAGTCGACGGTCATCCGCATCTTCAGTGACTCGCGAAAGCGCAGAGTGCGAGCAGCATTGCGCCGAATTGTCGGTCGTCATGATGCGTCTGTTCTCTCATGTCGATGTCCGCGACAAGTTCCTTGTAGGAATGCATATGATCTTTCATTCGGTATCGCTTTCCACACAGAGGAGAGAACGAGCTCCTAGCATGGTCTCTTCGACAATACGCATTAGAGAGAGCGTGGTCTGAGACTTGTTCACGGAGATCAATGCTTGAAGACCTGGCCGTTTGAGATATCTTACACCGAGGACAAGCCTACTTGACATTGATCCTTACCTACAATTACGGTCAACCACATAGGTGGAGGCTTGATCAAACCGACGACTCCGATACGATGGTTTCGATCGATCAAGAATGTTCACGGCCTGTCGTGGCGAGGCAGGGGGAAGAGGAACGTAATAAGCGAAGAACAGAAGTACTGACTATCTGGAGAATGACTTACGGTGACGATGAGCAAGAAATATTGCTCAAAGTTGTATCCGAAAAAGATTGTTGTAAAAACTGATTGGCAATTATTTCCACGAAGAAAATTGTTTGCAAGAAAGTAATTAATTGTTATAGAAGTCGGCTGTGATTGGCCAGAAATCGAACGCCGTGCGCTTTGACCACTGTGCCAGTACAATAGCAATGCACTCTTGACATTCCTCGAACCTAACACATACTCAGATCATGGAAGATCGAGAGCAAGATCAGCATTGATTACTGCACCTTCGATTACTGTTCATCTCAGCACTCAGAAAGCAAAGCCACTCTTGTTTGCACCGGGATATCTGTTGAGCAGACCAGTAAGAAGGTCAGTGCCATCAAGTGCCATGTCTTTGAACGCAGGACAGCTGAGGTCCATCAAAGGGTCCAAGATAGCGTCGTTGACAAGCTTTAACGGAGTCTCGAGTGTCTGGAATAGGGAAGACAAAGAGTTTGGCGTGAATGTCTTGACAACTTCCAACACAAAGCACACAAGATTGTTGCCTTCCAACAGCGACGTCGCATTCAAGACTCCACCGGTAATGTCCTCGAGATCCAGTCCGGCAAAGTTGTCAACTTTCCCAAGGTTTCCCCCGATACTGGCCAGGATAGGATACTTCATGAACCATTCGACAAGGTCCAAATTCAATTGTACCAAACCGTAGTCCATACTGATTCTGTACCAGTTCGCTGGGATTTGTTCATGGCCATTTCTGTAAACGAGCTTTCCATCCTCCTCGTAAACAGCGTAGAAGCTAGAGAACACATCCTTAGCTGCGTATTGATTAGTCAGTCTGATCTTGAGAACATCATACATCGCAGACTCACTCAAATGCCCTCCAAAAGGATATTCCGTCGTATGGTTGCTCAGAATACGTCCAGTAAAAGCATAGCCAGAATTTCGTGCAATCATCCCAGTGTACGGGCCATAGTAGAAATTGGGGTTGATTGAGATACTCTCTTCAAATCTCTTGGCCGCACGCGCACCGATATCATCCATAGTCAAAAAATGATCTTCCGACGAGTTGTATGCTTCCAGGAAGAGAGTCATGTTCATCGTAGATGCATCTCCAGTAACGTAAAGATCGTCGCGCGTGTTAGATGAGTCCGACTCGATCCAGTTGTGGGCGTGATCCAACCCTTGAGGTGTTCCTATGGAAGCGCAATGTCAGCTCGGGTTTAGCACAAGAGAGGGCAGACGTACCGAGGAGTCCAAAGAGATTACCGAGTATGTTGTTGGCTTTGCGACTCTTGCCGCCGATTGAAAAGCCAGGGTTGAGTGAGAGCGGATTTCCGACACCCACAGTACCCATGACTGCAAGGACAGTAATCAAGTCCACTCCCATACCATATACTGAGTATTGTCAGAGCCGCGTGTTTCAATAATTCGACGTTGTGCAGCTTACCATGGTTGACCGCATGAATCACCTCGAAGAACTGTTGCAAAAGCTTGACTCAGTGATATGTATTGAGAGATATAATATAAACGTGCTTACGCCAGCAATGCCATCACGGGAAATATAACCATGATTAGCAAGTGCATTGAGTCCCGGACAAGGTCCTCTTTGGTCTCCTTTGTCGAAGTTTGGCGGCTGAAAAGCGTGTAACCCGGTGACTTGAGCATGTTAGTCCAGTGCAGACTCTTCTCTTCTTCATCCGAGGACGCACCATCAACAGGCTCAGTCATAGGGTCGAAGAGCAGACGTTTGGATTTCAAGCGATGGAGACTCTCATGCATGTCATGATTCGCGCTTATATCATAGCGGACGAGCTTTGCGAAGTTCTGGGCGGTCGGAAACGAATGTACCAAGCCAGAGAGTAAAGAGAGTGCAAAGAAGCTGGACGAAAGAATGGACGCCTTCATGGCGAAAGCTTGCAGGATCGAACCTTCTACGATTAAGAAAGAGTTGCGACGGGGAAAAGCCTTCAACCACGCCTCAGAAGAAGATGGTTCTGAGATTCGATATTATGCGATCGGCGTCAGGCGAGAGAGAGCAACATAGTAATTCAGGGGCGTGCAGCTGGGTTATCTCACGCTGGAAATAGTAGGTCAGCCGTGAACTCTGTTGCTCCAAGGAGAAGGTTGATTAAGGTCATCTCCCAGCCACAAAGTCACTACCATGATTGGGATCGTCCGGTCGTGGCAACGCAAGAGAAAGTGTGCAAGGTTCCAGGAGAGCTATGTTGGGATAGAGATGGCGTCGCTGCAGGCCTTGAAGCCGGTTGGTGTCGGTGCTCACATTGAGGCTCAAGAGTGTGCACAGCATGGTACACAATGTGGCCGAGTATCATCTCCGTGGCTGCATGGACGCAAGTGGAGAGAAAAGCTTGACTCGCGGGCGGTCGTGTCAAGTCATGAAGACATTCGAGACATCCGTGCCCTGTCTAACGCTCTGACACCTGTCGTTCAGCGAAACTCTGAGGAGGATCCGAAACCCGACCCGGCAACAAGTATAGTATACATCACCTTCAAAGAACGCGGCATCCAGTGAAAGCTCACGCGCTATCGCAGTGAGTCAGCTAGGGTGACTGATATCAAATCAAACACATGCCGATGAAGAACGGCCAGTTCAACAAGACTGTTGGTTTGTTGACTGGTGCTTAGAGGCAAGAAGTTTCATTGAAAGTACATGCAGAGCTGATCTGTTTTGCGCGCCAGGCACGTGCCAGGCTATCATCATCGAAATAGGTAAAGCGGGGTAAGGATGCTGCATCCTGCTCGTCGGGACCAGTTCTTGGCCCTCGTCACGGCTTGCTACAACAGTTTCTCAACACAGCCAGCACGTCTTTCTTGGACAACGATTCCATTGTCGAATGTATTTGATGTGCATAAGGAAATACCAGCCATGTTCTCCGAGCTAGCTGACACTCATCTCGACTCTACTGAGTCAGTCGGTTCTCGCCGGACTTTCCGCGTAGGACCCTTAGATTTTAGAGTTTGGACTCTCAATACTCTTGCAGCACTCAATTCGAAAGTCTTCGTGATAAGATATCCATCTTTCGTCTCCCAGTGAACTTGTTCGTCCTGTCACCAGTCCTCTCGTTCTTTGTGGGTTCCTTCCGCACCTCCTTCCTTCGGCGACAGGACAACAGCTCAGTCAAGATGAGATTTCACACAAGTGCGTTGGCAGTGCTAGCTGCTTTGACAACTTTCACATGTGCGGCTCCAGATCAGCCTTCCGCATTAGAGATGGCGCAGGCGTCTTACCCAAAGTGTACAGTCAGTATACCACCTACTATCAGGAAGCGAAATAATCATAGCTAACATCGTGCCATTTCAGCTTGGATGCCTGGCGAAACTTATCCCACAGTCACCTTGCACTTTGACAGACGTGGAGTGTCTCTGCACTAACGTTCCACTCAACTCGAATTTGACGGTGTGCGTCTTGGAGTCATACACCACCTACGAAGGCTTGAGTAAGTAAACAACTTTCTCGTGCACCCTTGGTACGATTGCATAATTGACATCGTTTGTTCCCCAGTGACCAAGAATGTTTCCTCCGAGATGTGTGGAGCTCCGGTACGTAATCAGACACTGAAGCCTCTTCTTGTTGGAGTCATCGGCGGCGGGCTAGCTTTGCTGGTGTTCATTTTGAGGATGTGTGCTGGACTACCTGTTGGCGGTCGTCCTCTGGGATGGGACGACTACACGATTTGTATTGCCGTTGCTCTTGGAACACCCCCGACGGTCTTCTCCGTGCTTTGTAAGTCTTGAAGACTGTTATTTCAAACCACGATCAAAGCTAACACAAGCATTCCAGTATCGAAGAACGGCCTCGGAAAAGACATGTGGACTCTCCCGTTACCAAACATCGAAAATGTTCTTTTTGTGCGTAATGGACAGCTATTGCATCTTCGAACAAATGCTGACATACTGCAGTATTATTATCTAGGCGAGATCTTCTATTTTGCTTCTCTCACTGCTACCAAGATCTCGATTCTTGCCTTTTTCCTACGTGTCTTTCCACAGCAGCAATTCCGCAAGATCATTTACGGCGTGATCGGAATCTGTGTCGCATATGGACTTTCTTTTGTTTTGGCCACGACCTTTCAATGCAACCCTGTTCCCTATTCCTGGAAGCAACTGGATAGCACTTACCAGGGATCCTGTAACAATATCCACATTCAAGGATGGATGAGTGCGATCTTCAACATCATCATCGATCTCATAATCCTCATACTTCCACTCAAGGAACTCTACGCTCTTCAAACCAGCTTGAAGAAGAAACTGATGGTTATGGTTATGTTCTCACTCGGTATCTTGTAAGTGCTCAGGAAGTTGTGGTCGAGATGGCAGAGCTAATCACTCCCCAAGTGTCACCTTTGTCAGTGTTGTTCGACTTCACTCTTTGATCGTCTTTGCCAACTCCCAAAACATTACTTGTGAGTTTTATCCTCCCTTATCCTACGGCTTTGCACAGAGCTGACAATCGCAACTCCAGGGGATTACAACGACGCTGCTTGGTGGAGTACCGTCGAGATCCACGTCGGTATTATCTGCGCCTGTCTGCCCTCAGTCCGAGCACTCCTCGTTTCTCTCGGCGCCTCCTTGCTCGGCACTACCCGGGCGGCCTCTAGAGCAACAGGCTACGGTGCATCCAACAACTCTGGTTTGGGAAGCAGTTCGCATGGTGGCAGCAAGAATGGCACATTGATCAAGGAGAAGCCGATTGCTGTACCCAAGCATGGCGATGAGGAGGACTTCATCCCACTAGTCGATCTTGGAAACAGCAAAGACTGACTCGGACCGCTGCCTTGGACTCTGGACACGCAAGAAGACGAGTTCCACAACATCAATGTACACGACGGGTAGACAAAGAGACCCGACGCCGCCGCAGAATGAGAGAGCAGCTCTACAAGCTCGACGTCAATTTGTGTTCTCAGCATGGCACCGGTGGTCAAGGTGTGAAGGTGTGAATCGCAAGCAGGCCATCTCTGTGGTCACCCTCCTTCTGATACACTCGAGAAGCTTGTCACCGCATCACTCCAAACGGTTCGCTGGGGCTTAAGAGGAGGTCGAAAAGACTGGTCAGATGACGTATGATCAGTCTCTCTACTGGTATAAGCATAGTGTTGAACCAGTCGTTGGAAAGTTGATTGCGCGCCAGGTGTCGTGGGATGTTTCATTTATTGTAATATCCAATGTCCCAACTGCATCATCTCCCATTATATCGGGATCAATGTCTGAGTGTATATAGTGATCACAACCTACTCGCAATCTTGAAAGTTTGAAGACCAAGAGCCATGGTTGGCATCGGTAATCAGTATCTTGGGGACTCAGCCGGAAGTCTGTCAAATGGATGAAGCTATCGTTCCAGATGCATAGGTAAGACCGTTTTGGAGCGACAAGGCAATCCACTGCGGTGGCACTGTCTCTAGCTGCTAAACAATAAGTCGGTCAGGCTGCAAGCAGTCGTTGATGGTGTCGAGTCAGAAAACATGACAAAGTCGTAGCGCGAGCGTTTCTGAAGGGACACAGACGTGGTTTGACCGTTGCGGGACTGCGCAATGACCAGGGTGACCTTTTTGGAAGATCAAGTCGAGCCGAGAACAGAGTCGGCAGACGATCGGCAGTGATGTGGAGGCTAGCAAGGAACCCCACTCAATATATCACCTTTATCATCAATTATATCTTGCCTATACCAAATCCATTACTTCATTTCCATTGACCTCATCAACTTGTGTTTTCGAGTGTGTACATTCACTCCTATTCGCGATTGAGATCAACCAAAGTTTTGATCAGCAATTCGCTCGGGACCAACATGGACCGAACAGGTGTGCCGTATTCCGGCGTCGCGGTCTGACCTCAACCACAGTCGCCACTGGCCCACATCCTCTCCGGATCTAATCTATATCTGGAGGCACTCCTCTTCGCTGTCTCCCACTTACAGCCTCTTCCAACGAGGACCACTCATAGTCATTCATTCATCTCTCACCCATTGAGTTCCTCAGGCCTGCTTTTTGCTCGCCGCCCCATCCAAGGCCTCCTTATTCCCCTTACATATCTCCATCTTCCTATACAGCGTTGATTCATCATCATGAAGGTTCTCAGCACCATAGCGGTGTGCGCGGCTTCTACCAATGCGTAAGTGATGGTTCTTCCAATCATGCAATCCCTCCACTCACAAGCTACGCAGGTTTGAGTGGACATGGCCGAAGGTCTCGAATGAGCCTATCTATGCTCCCAATGGATACAACATGCCCACCAAGGGACCTGTGGACAATTCAACCTACGAGTACATCGTCGTCGGATCTGGTCCTGGCGGTTCTCCCTTGGCAGCTCGTCTAGCTCTTGCTGGACACAGTGTCTTGCTTATCGATGCAGGCGAGGATCACGGAACAGACAGACAGGTCCAAGTGCCAGCTCTTCACCCTTACGCCAGCGAGTACAACCCAATCCGATGGGACTTCTTTGTGGATCACTACGCCGACGAAGAGCAAGCCAAGCGCGACTCCAAGATGTCATACCTTACTCCGTCGGGAGAATACTACTCTGGACTCAATCCACCCGAAGGCTCGGTGAGAAAGGGTGTCCTCTACCCCAGAACTGGTGCACTTGGTGGCTGCGCTCAACACAACGCCCTGACTATGATTCTCCCTACTGAGAACGACTGGAACAACATCGCCATCCTGACTGGTGATGACTCCTGGATGGCCAAGAACATGCGCAAATACTTTGAGAGACTTGAGCGTAATCGTTATGTACCCAGCAGTTTTGTCGGACATGGCTTTAGCGGTTGGCTCGAAACTCGTGTCACCCCCGTTCTTCTCATCGCTGAAGATCTCAAGGTCTTGTCACTTGTCACTGCTGCAGCCACCGCCATGGGCAAGGGTCTTATTGGAGGACTCTTACACACCGTCACTGGCCTTGCTGAGGTATGTCTTGCAGTAATATCATCCACTCATCCGTCGCTAATCACATCTGCAGATCCTAACTCTCGATATCAACAACCCTACCAAGTCTCGCGACAGTGCCGAGCTCATCTACCAGATTCCTCTTTCCATGGACGGCGACTACGTTCGCAGCTCTCCCCGCGACTTTGTTCTCCAAGTCGCTGGAGCTACTAACAAGGATGGTTCCAAGAAGTACAAGCTCGATGTCGCTCTCAACACTCTCGTTACCAAGGTCAACTTCGATACCTCCAACACCAAGCCCAAGGCAACTGGCGTTGACTACCTCTTCGGTCAGAGTTTGTACCGCGCCGACCCCCGCGCTGGTACTGACGACGGGGGTGAAGCCGGAACTGTTCATGCCAGCCGTGAAGTCATCGTCTCCGGTGGTGCTTTCAACACTCCCCAAATCCTCAAGCTTAGCGGTATTGGCCCAGCTCAAGAGCTTGACTCTCACGGTATTCCTGTAGTCAAGGATCTTCCCGGCGTTGGTGGCAACATGCAAGACAGATACGAGGTTGGTGTTGTCGGCAAGGCTCCTTCGGAGTTCTCATTGCTCAAGAAGTGCAAGTTCCTGAACGGCCCCGACCCTTGCTATGACAACTGGAAGAACAATGTCGGAGCTCTCAAGGGCGGCTACACTACCAACGGCATTGCCTTCGGTTTCCTCCACCACTCGTCCGTCTCGGAAAGCGATCCCGATCTTTTCTTGGGTGGCGTTCCTGCTTACTTCAACGGTTACTTCCCTGGTTACTCTGTCCATGCCACAGAAGACTTGAGCATCTGGACTTGGCTTACTCTCAAGGCTCACTCTCGCAACAATGCTGGCACCGTCAATCTCACTTCATCAAACCCTCGTGACACCCCCAGGATCGTCTTCCGCTCCCTCGGGGAGGGTGTTGGTGGCGACAAGGATTTACAAGCCGTCTATGAAGGCGTTCAACATGGTATCAAGGCTTTCAAGGACCTCATTCCTCTTGACGGCAAGTTTGACCGCGTCTGGCCTCCACCTGAGATGACCTCTGAGGAGGACTTGAAGCAGTTCATCAAGGACGAGGCTTGGGGACATCACGCTTCGTGCACTGCTCCAATCGGTGCTGATGACGACCCGATGGCTGTTCTTGACAGCGAGTTCCGTGTCCGCGGAGTTGATGGGCTTCGTGTTGTTGATGCTTCTATCTTCCCCAAGATTCCCGGCATGTACATCGCTTTGCCCATTTACATGGTCAGTGAGAAGGCTGCCGAAGTGATCATCAATTCAGCTACTTCCTCATAAATCGATGAGGGAACTTGATGTGATGAGATCTATCGAAAGCCAGTAGTTTGGTTGGCCGTTCTCCGCCAGTAATGTTGAACCATATTCTAATACTTTTTCTATTTGTATGTTGAAGACAGTTTCCCGTGTCTACCCATCTATTCTTCCTCGTTTCTATGTCATGTTGATTAGCAACTTCGCTATTGTTATGACATGTGAACGCAAGTTACGATACGACAGCTCAATCGGCGTTTGACGGGACGTCAATGACTCACGACAGACAAGGATGTTGAGCAAGTCGTTTCACAGTCACATTCACTCGAGTAAGTAGCCAAAGGCTTGTTATACAGCTTCGTCTATGTTTGCCCTCTCTTCTTGTTGGGAAGTAAAGAGATCTACGTGAATATAAGATGCTTCTCAAAACAAGGGTATAGTTCGGGCAGCAGGGATCTTCCGAAAGCTTCGGTGGAGGTCGGCCGAGTTTAAAGTGCAAGGGCACCAATGAGCTCTTTCTCTTTCCAACGACACCCTGCAGATCATTCTGTGGTCTTAGCTTTGGTCATATATTGACCTCGCTCCCGTCACCCTGGTCAATTGTGATTTGGTTCCGTCCAGCATGCCACGAGCCGTTCATTCTTTTCTCTGTTTACGACTCATGCTCGAAAGGTCCAAGCGATATGAACTATACATTCGTAGAGAAGTCCGTCTCCGGCAGCAAGATGCTCTTGCCAAGAAGATACCCACTTCGAACGTGTTGTATATGAAGCGAAAGTAGAAAGCAAGACAATGGGTTGAGAAGCGGAAGGAGCTACCGTTGCTCAATCTAGGGCAGTCAGGCTTGCAAAAGTCCGCGATTGCAACAAGAAGGTTCACATGCTCAAAGACTGCCATTCATATGCATCGTCGCCTGACGGAATCATAGAGTTCTATCGACCACATCATGATGATTTACAACAAAGACAACAAAGCTGACATCCCAAGCTTGGATCTTCTGACTTTTCTGTTTGGTGAGCTTTCACTCGCATTGACCATCAAGGTGTGAGACTACTAATCATCAACAGAGTCCGAGCATTGCACCGCCAAAGAAGACACACCCTTGCACGCCGAAGCAGATGACCCCGCCAAGGTCATCACTAAGTCGCAAGCACGAACTCTCACTCGCCAGATTGCGCATTTCCTTCGCCACGAGTATGGCATTGGTCGAAACGGTCCAGACAAGGATGTCGTCGCCGCTGTATCGACTGGTCAATTCGCACTTCCTTGCGTCTTCTACGGTGTCGTTGCCGCTGAAGGTGTTTATTCAGCCGCCAGTCCTGGAGCTACAGTTGAGGAACTCGTCCGCCAACTCCAGGATGGACCTGCGAAGATAGTAGTCTGCAGCGCCAACCTCAAACCTCTCGCAGAGGCAGCCGCAGTAGTTGTCGGTCTACCAAAACGCAATGTTCTCGTGTTCGAATCGACACCTCAGATCAAACTCGAAAGCGCCGACGGAAGTGTGCGCTGTGCTTTCGACCGGGAGTTGCAATGGAGAAACATCACCGATCCCAATGAGCTGAAGCAAAGCTGTATCTGCATGCTTTACTCTTCCGGAACCACTGGACTACCCAAAGGTGTAATTGTGTCTCACTCAAACATGGTGGCAGAGGCATTCCTACCTGCGTACATCAATCGACCCATCTGGACAGACTGGGCTGCAGAAGGAAAGCCGTTCGAACTACGCACCCTCGCCCATCTTCCCACAGCACACGTCTCGGGTGTACAAGGTTACTTCGTCAACGCCTTCTACGATGGTGGTATCGTTTACTGGATGCCGATCTTTGAGTTCGGCGCTTTCTTGAAGTACAATGCTCAGCACAAGATCACGACGTTCTTCACTCTACCGAAAATCTATCTAGGTCTTGCCAGACATCCCGCCGTGACTGACCAGTTCAGGATGCTCCGCATCGCCTACTCTGGAGCCACACCACTGAACAAAGAAGTCTACCATTGCATCAAGTTCGGAGGCGAGGGAGGAGAGAGGACATTGCTCAGTCAGACTTGGGGAGCAAGCGAGACTACTGGCGCTGTTACACATATGCCACCCAACAGAAGGGACACATCCGGCAGTGTGGGAGCTTTGCTTCCAAACATGACAATGCGGTGAGTCTCTCAAGGCTCTTGCATCTTGTTCCCACTGACTTTATACTCTTAGATTGGTTGACGAGAACGACAATGATGTTCCTCTCAGTCAGCCTGGAGAAGCATTACTCAAGGGTCCAGTCATCTCTCAAGGCTACCACAACAACCCCGAAGCAAACACTGCAGGCTTCACCAAGGATGGTTGGTACCGTACAGGCGACGTGATGCAGTTCGAACACAATGGCGATCTTCTCTATGTTGTCGGACGCACAAAGGTAAGAATACCGTACTCATCCTTTGATCCTCTCGGGCTATATCTAATCACCCAAATCTGCAGGAAATCATCAACTACAACGGCCTCAAGATCGCGCCCGCTGAGCTCGAAGCCATCCTTACCGAACACCCTCTCGTCGCAGATGCGGCTGTTGCGGGAGTCACAGTCGACGACACAGAAGTCCCACGCGCCTTCGTCACCCTCCGCCCACAAGTTGAGTTGACTACAGAGACCGCAGAGGACACCAAGGAATTTGTCAAACAACGAGTCTCGGAGCAGAAGCAGTTGAGTGGTGGGATTGTGTTCGTGAAACAAGTGCCTCGGTTGCAGTCTGGCAAGGTGTGGAGGGCCGAGTTGGAAAAGTTGATCGATAACAATTGAACTATGCGGCACCATTTGCAGAAATCCGTGTCAGCAAATATTGTTGTTTCCCCATCCTGCAGGAGCCAAACTTGCGAGCCGAATCACAACGGTCGGAGGTCGCGAGCTGAAAAGACGTTGAGAGCTGAAAGCCGTTGCAAGGTACATGCTGTATAGCGTGGGGCAAATCGACCTTCTGTCGCAAAACGAGATGAACAGAGCTCGTCCATTCCTATAGTATCAGCGTGAGTAGAAATCACACATACTGGCAACTGGAGCCAAGGAACTTTGTCATCGAAAGGCTGGTCCCGATTGATCACTTTGCCATACCTTTGGAGAGCCATTAAGCAAAGCCGTGTGTCAGGATATGACCTGTGAGCAGTATACGCAGAACTGATTACTGAATGCGCTTGGTAGTAAAGGATGCGGCTATAGCGTTCTTGTTTCAAATTTGGTCCGTTTACAAACGGATCAAGGACATGATTGTCTCTAGTAACAGCATTATTGAGCGCGACACGCGGAGATGGGATCCCGCCCTGACTGCATATCTCATCTCTCAGCTAATAGGGGACTCGATATGGCAGTAGCTCATGTGTTCTGGAGGTTGGCATGTAACGGCGAGAAATGATCCTTCGCAGACAATGGCCCCTAGGCAAGCGACGACTACTGTATAAATATCTGTCAGGTCCTTCTTCCTGAGGGGCATTCTACTCTTCAATCGTACTCCTCAGTCTGACCTCTGGTTACTCGCAAACAACGTCATGCGCGCTTTCTTTGGCTTGGCTGCGGCCTCAATGCTGGCGACTACGACAGCATTAGCAAACAATAGCACGGCCATCACTGTCACAGTCACTCAAACTTCCTGGTCAACCATCATCTCCACGATCCCGTGCCCTGCACCATCGACTGTCACTTTGTACAACACTCAGGGCATCAATCCGCCTTCTATCATTGCCAACAAGGCAGACATCATCTATCAGACAATATCTGAATACCAGGCCGGACAAGTCCTCAATATTGGCGGCGCGATCACCACTCTTGCGCAAGCAACTACATTGACTTTGTATAAGACCGTCAGCGATCTGGTAGTTGTTCCGAACTCAGCCATCGATAATGTTTACACCGCCTCCGTGAGCGTCACTGATGTTGTATACCCAACATCCATGACCGGTACTGGTGGTCAAGTGGTCACATGCCAGACCGGAGTTACAACTATCAGTGGCGACGATATCCTTCTCACCGACTGCCCCTGCACGGTACAGTCGACTATCCTCGAAGTGACTGCTACTGGCGTAGGCGCTGTTCCGACCGCTCTTGTGCCTTCCACCAACTACATTGTCAAGATAATCTATGTCTACCTCATTGAGTCTGTGGTGGAACAAGTCTCAACAACCATCACGGCAACAGCCACCAGTACCCTCACGACTATCCAGACAGAGACTGTTACGGACACAGTGGGAACTACGACCATGACTACGAGCGATCCTCGACCTACAATGGTCACGCTTGATAGTGTTACCTTCCTGCTGGAGTATGATACATCATACGATGGTGTTGCTGCTGGAAATCTTCGCAAACGTCAGGCCAGTACCTTGCCTGGCATCTCAGTCGAGCTCAACACATGCCTTTCTCAGTGTGCCGAGCAATCAAACTGCGTGGCTACATCCCTGGATGAAAGCACTTCTTCATGTTTCCCTTTGGCTCAATTCAACGCACGAAGCCGAAGAAATGCTGACCGCAACACTTTTGCCATTGTCATCTTCAGGCGAGCGTTGTCGTCAAGCGCTACACTTGCGAGCTCCTCTGCATTGAGAAGCTCTTCAGCGATGGCAAGCTCTTCAACATCGCGAAACTCTTCGGCATCGAGAAGCTCCTTGGCATCCACAAGCTCCTCGGCTTCAAGAAGTCCCCTAGAACCAACAAACTCCTCAGAACCAACCGATTTCTCAAGATCAATGCGCTCGTCAGTATCAACTAGTCTTTCGTCATCGGCCATGCCGGGCGTGTCGACAAGTTCCAGAAACAGCACAATCGAAATTACTGCAACACAACCTGGCACTTCCAGCATCTCTCCCACCCCCGAATCTGTCAGCCAATCGAGCTCCAAGAGCGTCTTGTACCCAATGTCCAATTTGTCTTCGATCTCGACAACTCTGAGTCGAAGCAGCACACCGAGCTCGAGTGTGAGTCGAACCACGACTTTGCCTCTCAGCAGTTCGTCAACAATATCTACCACTTCGTTGTTGATAGAAAGCTCCAGTGTAAGCACGTTACTGCCTGTGACGAACTCGTCGACGAGTACTACATCACCTACAAACACTACGTCTGTTACTCAAACATCAGTGCAACTGCCAACTCAAAGCAGCGTCAGTTGCTCATCTGATGACGCTACGATTGGTCTGTTCAATTCTGCAGATCATGAACTTGACGCAAATGCTTTCTGTAGCTCCTACATGAGCCTCCCAGCTGTCACAGTCACTGCGAGCTCGACGTCAACTGCCTACAGAGTGTCCAATGTCACAGTGTAAGATAATGAGCTTTCTGCAACTTTTGACCATCTTTTGGAGCACCTCTGACACAATTTGCAGAACCTTGACATTGTCCTCTACAACCACGGAACAACTACCTGATGCAACTACCACCGACATATCGTAAGCTTGAAGATCGATTAGTGTGAAATCGAATACTAATCAAACACGTCATAGAACGACCACCGAAACCGAATTTGAAACCGACATTGTCACCTCAACTGTGTTTATCCCAGGGATCTTCGAGAGACGCAACGGCGTACCCAGAGCGACAACAGCTTCGGCCACGCCATTCGCTTCCGAAATTGCCGCCATCCCGGCTAGTGTCCTATCGTCCGCATGCTCTTGCATCCAGGACAGGATCTCGCTATCAACCAGTACGACGACTGTAGAGCAACAACTTACAGTCGCCGGAACCAACAATACCGCGACCTCGACTGTCCGAGAGATTATCACAACTCAAACACAGAGAACTTTGACCGAGGCTTCCGTGTTCACGACCATCACAAGGGCAACCACGACTGCCACACTTATCGAACAGACATGCGCGGAAAGTGGACAGGCTTGCACATTCGAACGTCCTGACCTATGCTGCAGTGGAGGATGCATCGATGGTTCATATTATGCGTGTGCCGGTCTTCCCTTTTGCTGTTTGTAGTGGAGATTATAGCGCGTATGTCATCTGCATCAACATTTGTCAATTACATCGCCGTCGGAACGCATTAATCACGAAGAATTCTTTCGCCCGGAGTCATGCCGCCGTCAGGTATGTGGTAGTGGTGATGGTGTTAGACGTGGTGGCTTTGCCTCTTGCTGTGTGTTTATACGAACACCAGATCTTGTTTCCAAGAAGACGCTCTTTTTAACCGAAAAACCCCCCCCCCCCC
>JAKLML010000088.1:0-87818 GCA_022813425.1 Aureobasidium lini | reverse complement strand
GCATAGCACAGGTGTAAAACAGTAGAAGATGTGGCAGGGAGGTAAAATGGAGAAAAAGGAGTTTTGATAGAGACAGGAGAAGAGAAGGACTTGACCTTCGAACAGCACGATATAGAAGAGGCCTATTATAAGCAAGCAGCAAGACAACAGAGAAATGTACACATGCAGGATACCTTGGGATTGTGCATGTAGGACTTGGGAGGAGAATATTTATTTGGTGTTGACGACAGGTTTTTACCTGGTCGTTCTTTCCATTCCCGCTTAGTGTTCTCAGACGCCCTTGCCTTCCATCCACTCGAACACGCTATGTACGTCTACAGGGGTGAGAAGACACAGATTCGTAGATGTGAGAGCCTTATCATCACGCGACTCTCCGTACAGATGTACGATGCGGTTATACACCACGGCCTCAGTACTACATAATCTGTCGTGCCATCTTCTGCGGACTTCCCAAACTGCAGGACGCGACCGCCGTGCACTGTGGCTCTGCTCTCGGATGGATTTTTTGTGGTGCGCTATATTTTTTTTTGGCAAATTATGCTTCACCAATAAGCCGCTTTAGCTCATCTGGGAGAGCGCCAGACTGAAGTCAACTTCTGTCCTTCTTGCATCATGCAAGAGCATTCTGGAGGCACTGTGTTCGATCCACAGAAGCGGCATTGATGTTCCATTTTGGCTCCTTGAAGTGCACATACAATTACTTTTGTCTTGTTGGTCTTTTTTGCATTCCTGGATGCTTTTTGGAAGGGCGAAGAGAGCTTTTCTTTTTTGCGTGCGGAGGGATATCTTGTGTGGGGAGGGAGGGGTTTTGGTTTTGAAGCCTAGGCTCTCGCTTAACATTGGAGGATGGTATGAAGGAATTGAGGACGAGACCACTCATACTTATGGTACGGGGTCCATGGAGTTCTGATGCGAGTCCTTTTGATCCGGGTATCGCTGTTATTGCCCAAATCTAAAATGTCTCTGCCACGACACCATTGAGCACCAGTCTTGGAACGACAAGTGTACGTCCGGAAAACAAAAGCGTGCTCAGATGCGGCATAGCATCCATCTCCGTCATTCCCAGGCATGATACCTCGAGAAGCCACGAGAGCATAGTAAAAATGTTCGGGATCTCACATTTGCTTACAGAATCATAGTAGGTGCAGCCCAGAGGTGGATATCGTCGTTACGAGCGGAGAGCAGGGTGCTACCTCAAGCGTAGCCTCCTCTCTGCGCGATGGCGATAAGATATAAGTTGAAATGCCTAAAATCCTAACATCAAGTCCGATATGGTCTAGTGGCTAGGATTTCTCGCTCTCAAACCGTTTCTCCCTAGAAACAACCAGGTCTCTTCTAAGTTATATAGCACTAATGCCAAAGGTAGGACTACCTAGCAGAGGCCGAGCCTTATTAGGAGACGTCGGTACGCAACTTGGTCGCACTAAGGAGGCCGGGGTTCAATTCCCCGTGTCGGAACTACTTCTTTTGCATGATTCCAACCATGGCAAACTTTTTCTGGAGTGTCTACAAGTTTTGTCTTCGGGAAATTTTTGACTGTTTGGCTCCACCGGAAGCACAGTGCCGAGATTGGGATCTTGAACGGGGGCACGGGCGCGAGCCACAGCGGAGGGTTTGCGGTCCGAAGAGTCTCGGGCGCCGCGGGTAGGCAGTGAAGGGCGGCACCGACGGGATGATCGGGTGTTGGGAAGTTCCGATGTTTTGGAGATTGCGGTGGTGATGTTGTCACTCTTGTTTGTGTGTAGGTGGATGATATGTCACAGGACGGGTCGGTAAGACGTGTAGATTGTTGAGCTTGATGATTGATGTGGTTTCTTCATCATCAAGTGCGACGGTAGGAAAGATGTATTGACTGATTGGGAGCACAGCATTTCTCTAGTGTATGCTGTGAGCCGTTCAGACGTGGAAGGTTGATTGAGCACGAGAATCATCGGGCGTGCAGCAACGTGATTGGAGATGCCTGATTGGCACCTTCTCTACCGTATCTCGAGAAAGCTTCCACCTCTGTATACCATTGACATGACTTTATAGCTGTGGTGGAACCTTGTGCTGTTACGAAGCTTCTTCAACGGAGGTTGTAGGTACACGCGGTAGAAGGAACATCGTTCTTGTGATGACTGCGTCTGTCAATGAGAAAGCAGAAGCAGCGAGTGCTCTTTCTGAATACACTTCTTTCAGTTATTGATAGAACATTCCTGCGCGAAGCTATAATGGTACCAGGTACAGCCCCGAACGCGTAGGTACTAGCAACCCATTTTGCCGTCGCAAGAAATTATTAGCAATTGCGTTACTACACGAACGATACGTTTATCCATCGACTCGAGAGAGAAGGTCATCGTAAAAAGACTGTTCCCTACCATCTACTCCCCGACCCAAAGCGATACACTCGTGCATAATCTCCGTAAACCCTTCCGGTACCATACCAAACAGACGAAGCGCGAGACTCCGGACGGCAGCCTCCGGTACCCATTTCGGCTCGCGCTATTCCGTATCGAAGGAAGGGGCGGGAGAAGCAGCACACACAGGCCGTGATAGTTGTACGCACGTTAGTGTCGACACCAATGGCTTCGGTGTTCGGGATGTTGATGGAGAAGAGAAGGGGAAGGAAAGCAATAGTCTCAACAGAACATGGAATGCTGCTGAAAACCATGTGTCCCTACCTTTTTGGTGTCTTAATCACCATGGACTTCTTCAAAGTCATGGGTGTCAGCATCTTTGGTGAAAGACCCAACTTACGGTGTGGCTTGGGATTCGTCGTCAGCTTTTCATGGTACAGAAGCACCCCACGAAGCATTGCCCATTCGCAGCTGACGAACACCATCTTGGTACATGTCGTGCATGTCACACTAGGACTTCACATCCCCTCAAGCCTGATCCTCAAGGTAGTTTGCCATGAGTAGAAGGGTGGTCAGGCGGGACATATGGCGCGACCTACCCTAGAAAACAAGGGACGAGAAACACAACCGCTGTCTACACCATCATCTCGAAGATCCCGGGAACCTGGAGTTCGGGCATCGTCGATTTGCTTGTAGGCTTGGGAGGCCTTTTACATGCGGTTCCTCGCGGTTTAGGCAGGTCGAGCCTCATAGGTATAAACTCGGGGAAATGATGAAACGACCTACGCTGCGCACCACAGTGCAGTGACCATGAACAGGAAGAAGGTTATAGGGTTTGGAAGTCGAGAAGGTTGAAAACTCTGCCTTCGTAGGCCTGAACTTCCTGCAGGTTCCCGTCGATGGCCGTATATCGCAAAGAACGATTGTGGTGGCACTGCCGTTGGTGATCTAATAAGCCCAGAAACCATGTTAGTCGGAGGTCTGAGACTTCCAGCATCCGATCCGGTCTAGCAGTTTTTCCATACGAGAAACACTCTATCGCATGCGGTCAAGATTGACAGGTTGATCGAAGCATGACAGATGGCTGATGGTGAGTTTTGCTGAGACTTCTTTTCGTTTCTGTGGCAGACAAAGACAAAACAGCCAAGGACGTTATACGGTTTAGCAAGGCTCTATGCGCAGTCTGAAACCCCCGCGCTGGGCTGGCATGTTGTCTTTCTGACAAAAGCCGACGTCAAGACGGAGATGGTGCTCAAGGACCGAATTCAATCCGACGGCCCGTTGCGGCATTGGTCTTGATAGAACAACAGAGCGTCGACCGAAGAAAGACCAAGGACTGAGGAAGAAAGATTCGAAACCAACGGTTGTCAGTGAGAAAGAAGAAATGGCACATGGCAAGATGCGGGTGGCCAGAAGGGTAAGAAGGTTGCTGGCGGGAAAAAAAGACAGGCGATCAACAGGACGCGACTGCTTCGCACAAAGTGAGATCGACGACAGGTGGAAAACGAGGGACACGAAGAGGCGTGGGGGAAGAGAGATCGCAAGCGATGAAGGATTTCTTTTTCTTTTTCTTGTCTTGTTCTTCTCCCTTCCCCATGGTGATTATTGTTTCCCTGCATGGTTGCCCTGTGTAGGATCCTGTCATTTGAGAGACGTTGTGAACGGTTTCTCATGGAGGAAAGAGGGAATTAAAGAGTAAAAGCTTGGCACGTCGTGAAGGGCGAGCAGGAGAGGGAGTCAAAGAGTCAGGCGGAGCAAAAGAATGTCTGTGCACTGGCCATGAGATTGGCATTGGATACGCGAGGGTACGCGTTTGGCACAGGGGGATCTAGAACAGATGGGATGTTGAGCGCAATCAAACGGGAAGAACAGACATGCAGACGTGAGGGAGACAGAATTGTGGGATGGCGATGGAGCTTATAGACAGCAAGAGTAAACAAAGTGATTGTTTGCATGCCCTCACAGAAGTCAGTCAAGGTTGTTGACAGACCTCAGTGTTTCAATATTGACCAGGGGCCATCCAGGAACACTAGGCGGTTCCTGCTTTAGCGCAACGGCAAGACGCAACGGGGCTGGGTTGATCAGTGGACTTTGGTGGCTTGAGTGGACGGAGGGACGGCTGCTTGGTCACGGACGCTCTGCCCTTGACGCTGCCTTTCTCTTCTTTGATTGTTCTCCGTCTTCGCTCCCTGTCCAAGTTTCCATCAATTCATCATCGACACTAGTTAGACCGTCCGACCCTGCCTGTTCACCTGGCAGACCGACATTCGCTATCACTATTCACCAAAAACACTGGAATCGACCAGCCTTCGAGTGACCGCTAATCCCTGGACCTCTACATTCCTCGACCGTGTATTGTCCCAAACATTCCATCGACCTTGCCATCTTGCGACATAGTCAGCCAAAGACGAAACCCTCGCATCTCTGTACTGGATCTTTGTCAAGGTCCTAATATTCGGAAAAAAACTCACATCCGCGTGCTGGTCACGATAGTGTGGTTTTGAGTTGGCTTATACGGACACGAGGTTGGCACTTGACCCGTTCTCTTGTGCTTGCACGACAAGGCGACTGACGTTACTCAAGTCGCACCACTCGACATTCTCACGCACCAACCTCTCTTACTCTCGCCTTTGCGTTTCTCAACCAACACGATGCTGTCGACAATGCGCTCCGCAGCAGCTTTCACTCTCGCCCTCTCGGCTCTTTCCTTCCAGTCCGTCTCCGCCAGCGTCGTTGCTGGAGCTGTCACGTCAGCTGGATGTTTCGACAGCTCCAGTGGTCTCACTCAATCAGACACGTACAACTATCAGTCAAAGGGCCACTGTCAGCAGCTATGCGTCAAGGCCAATGCCGTCGTTATGGCCATGTCCAACGGCAATGAATGTTGGTGTGGCAACACCCTGCCACCAAAGAGCAGCTTGCAGAGCGACTCGGAGTGCAGCACCACCTGCGTCGGATACCCCTCGGACATGTGTAAGTCAAGGCTCGTGACCATCTGCCCGTGAACATGTGCTGATCTTGACTCTAGGTGGTGGTAACGGTGTGTGGAGTGTCTACTACACAAGTTCCGATACTGATGTCGACAACTATGGCGGTGGCTCCTCATCTGGCTCTTCGTCAAGCTCGGCCAAGTCGTCTGCTGCCGCCTCATCATCCACCACTGCAGCTGCATCATCAGTAACAAGCGCGACATCCGCATCCGCTGCATCGGACAAGGCAACTGTCATCACCAGCATTGCTCCTGGCAAGACTGTCATCATCACACAAGCTCCCGCTTCCCAGGCCACAACCACTGCCCCTGACGCCGAAAAGTCTCACAAGGGCGGCTCCAATACTGCCGGAATTGCCGCTGGTGTTGTCGTCGGCATCGTTGTTCTTGCTGCTCTCATCGGTGCCGCCTTCTTCTTCTGGCGCCGCAAGCAACACCGTGATGCAGAGACTGGCCACCAACAGCTCAACGACTATTCAGGCTCTTCCAAACCTATGGCTTTCAGACCTGCCGCAGGTCCGGATTCACGCATCGACCCCGAAGCCATGGCCCAAAGAAGAATGAGTGATGGTAGCATTGCCGATAACGAAGACTACTCGAGGAGGATATTGAAGGTATGTCGAATCTCTGTTGACGACCCGCTTTGATATCAATACTAACATCCACTTCCAGGTCACCAACGCTTAGATGATCCAACGAGCGCTCAACTCTCTACAACATCCACGACCTTGAACGACTTTACCAACACCACCCGTTTTCCCTTCACGTTTTCCTAATCTCGTTTCTCTTTCCCACTGTTTTTCTGAGGGAAATGTTCTAGGCGTTTTCAACGGAGCGCTTTTTTGATCTTGAATGATGGAGAACACTTTACTGTGCCATCTTCACTGCAATGGAAGCGATTCTTCTGCTCGACAACCGCCAGAGAAACAACACCTTTTTCCTTGCGTTTTTCTTTTTGATTTCCTTTTCTTTCTCCCTCTTCTTCTCTCTTGTCCATATAACAATCACCATCATCCAACCCTCACCCCAAACCCCCAACCAAGCTCCTTGTTACAAAAACGCACATAACACACAGTCTGTAATGAACAATTTCCTCTTACAATGGACGCGAATAGGTAGCTCTTTTTCGACCAGAACAAGCAAAAAAAAAAGATTTTGAACACTACTCCTCATCCGTTTCCGTTTTTCAGTGACCTTTCCTGTTGCTTGGTTCACTCTCTGCCGGTGTTCCAGCATCGCCAACTGTGACGACCTAGATCTCATCTCGTCAACTCCTGCTTAGAAGCTCATTGCCCATGCTGCTGTGACCTCGGAGTTAGATATGCAACGTATGATCACACGCTCATCCTTACTTCGGACGCGCTGGTCTGCACCACGGCGTTCCTCGAGACCAAACACATCGAATACGTGACTCAGGCTCCGGACGACGCTTTCGCAACCTCGTTGCCTCGTCTATATAGTGCACAGTAATGGCAGGAACACGGAGTCTATGCACGAGGAATGTTCTGCTGGGTAAGATGGGATTGAGGGTAAGTGTGTTTACCCTTGTGACTGTAGTCGCTGGGGTGTCGTACTGGGTGTATAGGAAATTGATGTTGATGTCTTCTCTTGATGAATTTGAAGACTCGTGATATCTTTTCCGAGTCTTTTGATCTGCGGACGACATTGATGAAGCGGTGGGTTCGTTGTGGGACCAGGTTGATATGGAGACTACTGTATGTAACCCGGGCTCTGGTATCATTAGTCCATCGCTTGTGCTGTGGGTTTGACTGGTAAGGTATACTTGTGCTTTCCTTCCGTTATGCTGCACCATACCCTCGAGGAAGGCTGGAGAGAGACTGAAAGACCATGGTATTGATGATCTGAGTACCGTGCTTGACTGTATTGAGCATGAAGATACTGTGTGAGACGTTCGGCACCACTCATGTTAGAGTGCGGATTGATTGACCTTCCCATAGGACTCCAGTGTCAAGTGTGTATGAGACGTGGTCGAGGAAACAGAGCATGAGGTTTTGTATCTACTGTTGTGGTCATCGAGGAGTCTATCCCAGACTCTGTGGTGAGGATCTTTCAGGGTTTGTCAAGATGCAAGACGATTTTCGAATCTGTCAGTTTGTCTAGTGGGATGGTGTCGCGAGGTTTGTTCTCAATTGGCGTTTCCGAGGTTCTCAGAGTTTTGTGCATTTTGATGGATATAGTCCTACTGTGAGATGTCTTTATTACACGGTTCTGGATCTTAACGGACAGGTCATGGTTCGTGAAATTCGTTTGGTATTTCGATGGGTAGCTTCGTCGAGCATCTGTTTCGTATGAGATACCCTATACTGTGACTCCATTCTCGACCGCATCGACGCCTCTTAGTTTCCTGAGCTCTGCGATCTTCAGCACATGCTCCGCTATCGTCTCTGCCTCCTCAGGTTCATTTTCTGCAGCCTTGATTGCATATTCCTTCTCTTCTCTATTCCTTCCCTCAATCCACTCATTTAGGTGTCTTTGCACAGGACGAGCAGGAGAATATCCACTCTCCACTGGTGTCCCCAAGGTCTCATACAGAGGTATAACACCAGTATATAAATCATCCCTCTCAGCAGCAATATCCACACTATCCGCCAATCCCATATTCTTGGCCCTCACCTTCGCAGAAGCAGAATTGATGTGTACTTTCATGATCTGAACACTCTTCATCGCAGAAGGCGTGACGGGGTTGACATTCGACCATCGGTGCGGTATCATATGATTCGTAAGCATATGCATAGCAAACCTCTTTTCCTCGGCCTCTTGCACCATAGTAGCCGTTCCATGAATAACCGCCGATCGATAATTCAACGAATGGCCATTAGGTGTGAAATTGAGGACTACGCCATCGACTCTTGTGGAAGCGACGCAGACTTTGAAAGTGCCGTTCTTTACTACTGCGCGGCGGAGCATCATTGCTACGTTACCGTGGAGGTAGAGGTCTAGTGGGCGGTTGAGGTCTTCGTGGTAGGAAGATTCGGAAGGGTTGTCGTTTTCGGGGAGGGGGTGAGAGGGGTCGTAGCGGCCGAGGACGGCGGTTAGGGGCAGGTTTATGGGTGTTGGATCGCCTTCTTCGTCGGTGCCGATGAAGGAGACGTGGGAGACGAGGGTGGAGGCGAAGATGGAGTGGACGGTTTGATAGTCGTATGCGGCTGTGAGCGGGTTGTTAGGGTTGTGGTTGATTGCTTGGAGTGACTCTGGTTACCTCTGTGCTTGTACACCTTGATGGTGTTGAGGGGTGTTTGAGCATAGCCCTCTTCCGATGGCAATTTCTGAGCGCCCATGTTGGAGCCGAGTCGCTGTCGTTGCTGGGTTTGAGTATGTATGCTTGATCTCCAATGACAAGGTAGTCGAGTGAATATCCTAGCTAGCTGTTGATGTCGATGTGTGGTATGGAAGGGAAGAAGGCAGAAAGGCATGTGAAGAGAAGGAAGACGAGGAACCAGACCTACCGGCAAGTATGACTTACCTCCGAGCATTGACTATCAAGCCTACGTCTGACTAACATATGGTGCTCCGCAAAGGTGGAGTTGGTTTTCTGGTCAACCCGAATGGTGAAGGCTGAGTGGTTGGAGCTGGAAGAGGCAGCGCGAACCGATGCTCGGCTCGCCCTGCTCTGCAAAGCACAGACATCATCACCATTTTCGGCTTCTGTGTCTAATCTGATGCGGATCTAGCTTGGGAGCTCTTGACCTTGGTGTTGTTCATCAACTAAAAGCAGCTTGTTCAGCAACATAGAGCGAAGAAGATAGGTGATTGTAAAGGTCCGAGATGTCGGAGACAAGTCACTGCCACAGCCAAAAGATCGTCGCCCGCTTGGCGGCTCCTTATCGCCCATGCAACTTCCTTCCGCCGCGTATCCGTCTCGTGACAAGCCCTTCTACATCTCTTACCGCTCCTTCCGGACTGTGGTATCCTACCCTGACCTAATCGAGTATCTCTTGCCCGTATCATCTGGATGGTATACACCTGAAGACATGTGTGTCTGACTGAACGCCTTAACGACCAACCACAAATCTATTCTTCCACAATGGGTTGTTATAGTCCAACGGAGCAGAAGACTGGAAGACTAGATCAAGCGTCAGTCTCAAGAGAAGGGGTCACGACTTCCCGACCAATCTGGAGAAGCACCGCTCTGTGTGTAGCAGCCTGCCTATCATTCTTAACATTCCTTCATGGATGGGATCTTCTACCGACATACCAAGACCCGAATGTGGCTTTGATTCCAAAACCCAACAACCACAGTGAGAGGAAGTTTTCATGGCACGATATTGAAGCAAGCCCCGAACTCAATTACTGCCAATGTTACGAGGACTATCGATGTGCTAAATTACAAGTACCCATGGACTGGTGGCGCAACTCCTCACAACCAGGAAAGAATATCTCCATCGCTGTCATACGGCTACCAGCCAGGGTGCCAGTGACTGACCCACGCTACGGAGGTGCTGTGTTGACAAACCCTGGTGGACCTGGTGGTAGTGGAGTAGCCCAAATGCTACGCAATGGACGAGCAACCCAAATCATCGTCGACGCAGAAATGGATCCCAATACCACCTCTGCCAATTCAGAAGCCAGATATCATGACATCATCAGTTTCGACCCTAGAGGCATCGCACATACCACACCAGGTATACATTGTTTCCCTGATTCACTGGCACGTTCGACTTGGGCATTACAGAACGAAGCCCTGGGATTGCTCGGAAGCTCAGAAGATTCATTCTATCGGAACTGGTATCGTTCTAGGGCGTTGGCTGAAGGCTGTTCGGCAGCAACCGGTACCACGGATGATGGTTCTGAAGCCATTGGCGAGCATGTGAACACATCACCCGTAGCCAGAGATATGCTCGAAATTGTCGAGAAACATGCCGAGTGGGTGTCCAAGCAAGTCTCCGCAGAGACAAGTCCAGGCTTCGTTGAGAGAATTCGCTACGTAAAAGGCGAGCCTAAAATCAAGTATTGGGGCAATAGCTACGGCACCATTATTGGCCAAACCTTCGCATCCATGTTTCCAGACCGGATAGACAGGATGGTCCTCGATGGAGTCTGCAACGCCCATGACTACTTCTTCGGCTCCTGGTTCAGCAATCTCTCCGACGCTGATCGAATCCTCGAACGCTTCTTCTCATATTGTTACTCCGCTGGACCCGAGAATTGCAGTTTCTACTCTGCTTCCGGTGCCGCTGCAATCAAGCAGAACTACAAAAACCTCCTAAGCGAGATCTTCGAGCATCCCATGGTTGTGCCAAGCTCGCGAACCAGAGGACCGGACGTTATTACTTGGTCTGATGTAAAGAGTATGGTTAGATTGGGAATGTACCAACCACTCATCTATTCGCCAATGGTAGCGGATCTACTCACTTCAATCTCTTCTGGAAATGGCAGCTTGTTTGCTGATTTCAAAGCCATGTCGAACACTTTTACCTGTCCTGGCGATGAATGCACCTCTGCTGGCCCTTTCAGTGATGAGTGCAATCAAGATGATAACGGAGCCGATGCTACACTTGCCATCTTATGCACCGATGGTCCTGGCCTTGGGGATATCGACGAAGAGAGTTTCCAGGAGTATTGGCATGCTTTACAGCAGCAAAGCCAAGTGCTGGGTGATTGGTGGGCACATACAAGATTAGGCTGTGTTGGGTGGAAGACAAAAGCGAAGAATAGATTCGAAGGCCCCTTCGCTGGAAACCTTTCCCATCCAATTCTGTTCATCGGGAATACTCTGGATCCGGTCACCCCACTAGCAAAGCAAGTGTCACCATCTCTGATCAACGGCATCGCTAACAAGTCATCCCAGTGCAAAAGAAATGGCTCAAAACTTCCCTGGCTCAATAGTCCTACAACAAGATTCTGAAGGCGTAGGTCTCACCGTACATACTACCACGATCACCTTACTGACATTTCGCAAAGCACACATCATGGTCCTCACCCTCTCTCTGCACAGCAAAAGCGACCCGCCACTATTTCCAATCCGGCCTTCTGCCACCTCTAAACACAATCTGCGAAACCGACAATAAACCTTTCGTTAACACATCCACCTCGCTTGAACTCTCCACACTTGGCGATACAAGATTGATGGAAGCGATGAAAGTTATGGAGGATACCGTATTGCAAAACATAGGATTTAGACGAACAAGTGGTGGATTCTGAAAGAAAGAGGAGGAGAAAAAGCAGGATTTGGATTTGATTGATGTGCTTGGACGACGGGAAAAAAAGGGACGTCTTGATGGACAAAAGGTTCTTGGTTTTGAATTTGGCTTTTGATATTTCCTTGATTTTCTCTCCTCCCCCTATGTATGTGCTATAAAATCTGTCACTTCCAGCCATCTCCCGCGGCCATGCTAGGATTCTTCCGGCCTGTAAAATGGCACAATGTTTTTCCCCAGATCGGTATAGTCGTTCCTCAGAGAGGCACTGACTGGCACGCTCTTTAGTAGAGGCTAACCCCCCTAACAAATGCTGAAAGTTGTGTATATCTACAGTTTATACGCGTGATAGGGGTTTTAGCACACGGGGAGGGTTGAGATACTGTTCTTCCTTCCTTGACCGTGGTAGAGAATTGAGGATGCACGAAGGAGGGAAAAATTCAAGGATATCCCCTATCCAAAGCACAGAGAGTCGGGGATTGATCGGTGGTGAATGGTTGATTGGCAGCTCTTGATACACATATATCATCATTCGATTAATAGTCATACATAAGATACCAATGCTCTGAGATGATCGAGTAGTCAAGACCCTACATCAGCCGCTTGATCGCTAATAACAGCGCAGGAATATCAAGTCTCGGGCTTGCCCATTCCAGGCATCTCAACAGTCTTTTCACCATCCTGCTTCGATCCACCAAAGAACTCTGCACTCTCCTCGTCATCCTCGCAATAAGCAGGAAGACCAACATACTTATTAATCCAATTCAACACAACCTTGTGCCAAACCAAACTGTTCTCAGGCGCAAGAACCCAATGGTTCTCATCAGGGAAAGTGAGGAATTGGCTATCGATGCCACGAGCTTGAAGGACGTTGAAAGCGGCAAGTCCTTCAGAGATGCACAGACGATAATCTTTTTCGTTGTGGATGACGAGTTGAGGCGTTTGCCAGTGATCGAGGTGGCGGCTGGGATCGTTCTTGTTCCATGCGTCCAGGGAAGTTTGGCCGAATGCTTGTTTTGCGTCGTCTGTGGTTTGGTTTGCGGATGGAGAGTACCATGGTGTACCGCCCAGATCGTGAAAGGGGAAGTAGAGTTCTTCTGTTGCGAGAAGACCGCCGGCGAAGGAGAAGATGCCGTCGTGACAGACTAAAGCCTTGAATCTGCGGCCTAGATCATGGCCTTGGAGCCAGTTGACCATGTAACCACCGTAACTGGCGCCGAGAGCTACTGCTCTGGTCATGTCGACTTCGGGCATGTTCTTCTCCACCCAGTCCATGACGTTGACGAGGTCGTTGTAGGGTGCGCCGCCCCAGTCCTTTCTGATGGCGTCTGTGAAGGCTTGACCATAACCTGTTGAGCCGGTGATGTTTGGTGTAATGACTACGTAGCCCTGCTCTGCATATACAGCGGGGTTCCATCTTGTTGACCAAGAGTCTCCCCAGGCTCCTTGAGGTCCACCATGAATGAGAAGTGCGAGTGGGTATTTCTTGCCTTCTTCGAAGTTGGAAGGCTTGTACACCCAAGAATGCACAGTCTTATTCACAGTCGTGTCTGAAGCAGGTGTGCGGACGGAGGAGACCTGAGAGGCTTTCAAACCAAGAGAAGAGCCATCCTTGGACGATGAGTGTGTCCATTTAGCAGCTTGAGACTCTGACTTGGAGGTTCCGATGATGCTGTAAGAGGAGTAATCGACGAGCGAGCTGCTGGTGTAGAACACATCGCCATTGCTTAGAGGATGTATGTCAGACACGTAGCCAGTGTCTGTGAGAGCGCGCAGTACTTCGCCATTTGTGGGATCTGAAGTCAAGGCGAAGAGGCGACCATAACCTTGATCTTCGGCAGAGAAATATAGTGTCTTACCGTCATGGCTGAAGACAAGATTCTGCATAGGTCAGTTTGAGTTGGATCAGAAGTTCAGTTGCACATACCTGGGGACTCTTGTCCAGTGATCCCTCCGCCTTTTGATTGAACAAACGCTTGACCGAGTCCTTCTTCAGGTCCTCGACCAAGAAGATCTGCGACTTGTCGCTCTCGTATCCAGCACCAGACAAGCTCAGGAAGACAGCCTTCTTGGCATCAGGAAGAAACACAGGAGAAGCACTAGCACCTTTGAAATCTTTGGTCGTGTATTCGAAAGGTTTTGGTGCGGGGTCCTCGGTGAAGCTGGAAAGCTCGATGTAGTAAACATTGCACTTCGTGCTCAAAGCAGGATTGGCCCTTGGGTCCTTGGAGACAAAGATGATACCAGATTTGCTGACATCGAAGCTGTCTGTACCTCCGAAAGGTGGAACAGGACTTTCAAGACCTGCACCCTTCAAGGCATTGACCCACTTGCTCAACTCAAACTTGCCATCTTTGGCTTTGGTCAGGGTAGCATACCACAGACTGTTCTTCTGCGGGGTAACGTAGTCGTCCCAATGTCTGACAAACAAGCTCTTGTACAGCTTTCCAGTCGAGTGCGTCTTTGGAGCCGTCTCGGAGTTGTATAGCGAACCATCGGGGGAGGATTGAGCGGCAAGAACAACAGCGTAAGAGCCGTCGGAAAGTTGCGTAACCTTCAGACTACTCGCAGGAGCATCAATTGACCCAGCGGTGTATGTTGACTCCTTCCAAGAAGATCCAGCCATAATCATGGAGATGAGAATGGAAGTCTTGCCCTTGTCCTCGCTCTTGAGGCAAGCATATACTTCCTTCTCGCCAGGCAGCCATAGCGGCTCGCTGATGCTGTTGTCTTGCAGCAGTAACCTGCTTTCCTGAGTCTTGGTGTCCAGAGATCTCAACTCGACGGTCTTAGCGTGAGTTTCGAATGAGTATGTGCTGGTGGTGTAGAGAACTGAAGAGCCATCGGCATTGGGTACGCCTGCTGAGCGGCGCGGTGCCGAGAGCAATACCTCTGGTGTGAATTTCTGAGCTCTGACAGTCATTGTCTTGATTTGGGTTGGAAAAGACACAATGCAAATTGGCGGACATCAAGGTAGATATATGTACAAACGTGACTCGTACGCTAGGCTTCGAGGGGAAGCTGGAGAGCCCCACCCCGCACCTTCCTCTTTCGGTATGCATGTTGTTTGGTTCACGGAATCTGGTGGGCCTAGAGTAGGCAGCAGGAAACATTTCAGAAATGGCACTTATTGATACTTTGTCTCATAAGCACCTTGCATGTTTGTTGTGATATGTCGCAGTGAGCCAGCTCACGCTAGCAAGACATCTCAGATTCAGTATCGTACATGCATTAAGAAAGAAAGATGACCTTTCAGGCTACCATTAAAGCTACTCCTCCATTGGATCCCCATCTTCTGGCAGAGCGGCGATAACATCATCGACCATTGTGAGCAATTCATTGACATCTGGTCGCTCAGAAGGCTCAACCATCAGACATCTTCTTACAACATCCTTGACCATCTCACTCACAGCAGCGTCTTGGGGCGGTGCTGAGTCTGAGTTTGTCGGCATCTTTTGCTTTCCTCTGCTCTTGTTTGCTTGTGCGTTGTGCTCGTCTGGGAATCTCCAATCTCCACCCAAGACACAGAGACTCAAGCTTCCACCAGTCTCTTCGCTACGGGCTTCGAATGGCGACTTGCCGACTAGACAGGCGTATAATGTGCATCCCAAACTCCAAATGTCTACTTTTGTGTCGATGGTGGAGCCGGTCTTTACGTCAAAGAGTTCAGGGGCGCGGTAGGGCATGGTGCTGTGTTCGGCGGCTGTGTCTTGAACTTGCAATGCGAGAGCGCGAGATGTGATTGGTGTAGGTGAGGGGGCTAACGAGCCAAGGTCCATAAGGATAGGTGATTGACCGTTGTCCGAGATCATGATATTGCCTGAGCGAGGTTAGTCTTGTGAATGTGGTATGTTTCATTTGCATGTTTCTTACCAGGCTTGATGTCGCGATGAGCGTATGCCCTGACCTGACCTTCGGACATGCCTTCTTGTGCCATGGTGATCTCACCTTCCATCAAGGGCTCAGCATCGCCCAGCTCGTCATCATCGTCGCCATGATCCTCTCCTCTGTCGGCTCTTGCAGCATCGGCGCGTACCCGCTTTGCTTTTGATTGTGCATTCTTCCCTCCCGGAGCTCCTCCAACCTTGTAGTTGTGCATTGCTTGTAGTGCGACGCAGACACCGCGGAACAAGACCATCAGCCTGCGTTCCGGAAATTTGGCGCCATTGACAAGGTTGGCATTGATCGCATCTTGCAGGTTGCCGCGACGGTAGTATGGTAGAAGAATATAGACAGTCTTCGCTGAAGGGTCGCTGCGATCCGGGATGACGGCATGGTCGAGGGCGTGAATGATATTCGGGTGTGGCTGGAACAGGCTGTATGCTTCGACCTCTTTGAGAGCCAGAGCGACCGACTCGGCTCCAAATGGACAGCGAATCTTCTTCAAGGCGTAGAGGTTCGGCGACGGCGGTGATTGGACCAGGTAGACGTATGAGAAGCCGCCCTCTCCCAGCAGACGGAGGATCTTGTATGACCGTCCATTGATTTTGAGCGCCGGATTGCTCGGGAAGCAGTTGAAGCAGTTGGTGAGCTGCCACAGCGTATCCACCACGTAAGAAGTCATTGTCGCCGACATGGTTATAGTTGCAGAATGGCAGAATGGTATAAAGTGGTCAAAGTTACGTATGCGTGTCTCCTGCTTTACCCAAGACCCTGCGGCTCGCGTCCTGTCCGTTGACGTCGATCTGCCAAGACTTGTAGTATACCATCATGTTCTCTAGAAATGTATAGTTCCATTCTATAGCTGACTAACGCCTATCCTGGCTATCCCTGAAGCCTTCCTCTTCGTCTCCATCGCCGTGTCGGAAGACCTTGTCCAAGTCTTGAGCATCATCTGCATCATCGTCAAAGTCGTCCCTATACTCTTGATCACTGCGCAGACTGATACCGTCGTCTCCACGGATCGCTTCAGTCGCTTCTCTCTCCATAGCGTCATCCGAGTACTCGTATCTACCTTCCTCTTCAAACTCATCTCCATCCGGTGCTTCACCGCGGATAGCAGCTTCACGCTCTTCGGCCTCCAACTCGCGAGCCCTGGATTTTGTCTTGGTGTACATGATGAAGCCAGTAGCCAAACCCGCTGTTAGTCCAATCGCAATACTCAAATAGCTGATAGCCTTTGTCTTTGCGTCCATCTTGTCTCCACTGTCGGCAATGCGTCCGAGCTGGCTTCCGACGAATACGTGCAAGAACAGCTTGGGGCTTGCCGCTGCTGTTGCTATCATGAATTGCGGCCATTGCACTGTGGGAATTGTAGAGATGGCTCCATTCGAGAGCGAGTATGGTAGCGGACAGAGTCTGATCATCATCAGGAGTTTGATGCCGTCGTGTTTCAACGTCAGAGCGAGTGCTGCGAAACGCTTGTCGTTTTCCGTGAGTCGTGTCACATATGACTTAAGGAGTGTGCGCGACACGAGGAACGAGGCTGTACTGCCAATGATGGTGCCCGAAGCGACGATGAGCCATCTGCCATGTAGTCAGCATCTAAGCCGATATGCGGAATCGAGGAGACAACGACTTACCCTTCCCACACACCGTAGACAAACCCTGCCAGAGTAACACAGGTAGAGTAACCAATCAGTGGGGGGAAGCTGACCAGGAATGTCGCTGCCCATAAGATCATCCAGCCACAGGTGATGTTCCTCCAGCGTTCAGCCACGGGCGACATGGCATGGAAGATCCTCTCATTGAAGACCAGGAACAAGATGCCGAGCACGAAAGCTACCACAGCACCGACTGATAGCAATATCCGTTTCGCGGGACTGAGGCCGAAGAATGTCTTGACAGCATTGCGTTGCAGCTTGGCCGCCTGAGCTAACAGGCCGCTTGCATTTCCACGACGGGTCGAACGCGGTACTGATGTGGACCGGCGGGAGAAGACGGGCGAATTGGATTGAGACCGACGTTCAGTGTCGCCTACAGGGAGTGCGAGAGCGCGCGCGGTCGAGTTGTAGTCGGCCATATCTATGTTCGAAGAGTGAAGAGGGTCGAGGCTATGACTTCATCCGGCTGAAGCAGGAGCAGGTCGGCAGTTGAGAGTCCAAGGTCTGCAGGCGTGTCTTGTAATGTCCAAGGAAAGAAGGATGCGTCTTTGAAAAGGCGATGCCGAAAGCTCAGAAATCATGTCAAGAGTCGAAGATGACTTGTGCATCGTCGTACGGAGGCTGGCGGCTGCTGGTCTAGCTCGCCCTGTGGATGCCCTAAGCCGTATCGTATCTCCGCTCGAATCTCCGTTGAACCCTTGGCTTTGGGCTATGGCTATGTTTAGCAAAGGTTAAAACATCCACGCCCTCAGCGCTTTGTCAAAAAATGCTTCAAACAATCATGGTGCACTGTTTCTTTGGCCATCACAATGTATTTGCATTCTGACGCGAAAACTATCAAGATAAACATTAGCCCTCCATCTGAGGTCCTGCAAACGCCATCCCTGTCTGCTCTAACGAACCCATTTGTTCGAGAGCAACCTGCATATCCCCAACACCCCTCATGTCATCCATGTGTAGAAACCAATGTTGGCTGGAAAAATATATACATTGAAACCAGAAAATGCGTCGCTAGGACGCGAAAGAAGTTGATCAGATGAGATGCTGCGTCTGATGTCCCGAAAACAAATGAGATGTATGACTTGTTGTGAGCCTATGAGGCTGCCGCTGCCTTCTTGCGGCCAAACAGCGTTCTGGATCTGCCGCGAGACTTTTTCACAGGCTCTGGAGTCTCTTCCCTCGGAGGCGGATCAGGCATGTACTTGGGTTTGTAGATCCTGTGAGAATGTTAGTCAAGTGGAAATTCCAAGGCTTTTGTTTCAAACGTACCAGCTGTTACCAGCCATGCTCATACCCTTGTCCGCGGCCTGACGGTAAAACTCTGCTGCTTTCTTGAGATCCTTTCTGCATCCCACACCCTGGGTATAACAGAATCCTGCTTCGGCGAGCGCGTCGGTATCGCCCCAGCTGCCGGCAATCTCAAAACACCTGACAGCAAGAGGCTTATCCTTGGGTATACCCCACCCGTTCATATACGACATGCCAAGCTCATAAATGGCAAGTGCAAATTGGGCTTTGCGAGCTTTCTGCTCCTTTGATACGGCCTGTGAGCCATCAGTCGTTCCGTCCTCAATGAACTCGACTCCAGCCGAGTCGACTGCACGTCTAAGCCACGAGACGCCCTCAGATTGGTTGGGACGCATGCCCCAGCCGTGTCGACAAGCAAGAGCGTAAAGAAGCATCGCTGTGGGGAGTCCGGCTCTAGCGGCTAGACGAAGGTGGTATGTTGATTTGCTGAGGGAGCCTGAAGAGTGGCATTCTATGCCTTTTTCGAGATGTTGCTCTGGTGATAGACCAGCTATGTCAGTGGATGGGCTGTTTCGCATATGCGAGCCAGCCCGTATCGTGCGACCTGTACTTTCGGATGCAATTGATGGTGCTGTTACTGTAGCTTTGTTGGGGGATCGACCGGGCGAAGGAGCCAGACGCTCCACCGAGCGATTGCGATTCGGCCCTGGTGCAGGACTCTGTCCGCGCGGCGTACGAGGCCCGCCAGGGCTCAGCATTGGGTTCTCCAAGTTCGGGCTGGGTAGAGGGCTCTCGACTATCTTTGGCTCCAGCCCCATTGGCTGTTGTTCCCACTTGAACTGATGCTGAGCCCACGAGGCCCTGACTGCTTCGACCGAATCTCTGTCAAGCATACGACCACGAGGCAACGAGTACTTGGAATATACGTAAGATGGTGCGCCCGGACCTGGTTGGACAATGGGTGTCTCTTCGCCGCTGAAGCAATCTCTGTCGGACAGTGCGCCTGAGATATCGGTTGCGCTATCTGAGTTTTGACGTTCAAAAGGCGCCCTGACTCGCATGGTCTGGTTGGAGTTTGCGCTCCTGACGGTCTGGAATACGGAAGAGTCGTTGGATGCCTGGCGTTCGAGAGCACGACGAGTATCTACAGAGAGCTTGTTCTCGGCGCCCGGCCGAGTGGTCGAGTTGCCACGAGGTCTTGAAAAGTTGAAAGAGGGTCGGGGCAGATCTGAAGCGACGGAATATTCGGACAAAGCGGAAGGAGAACGAGAAACGGGCAGCATTTCAGGACTGAAAGGAGTACGAGCCTTCCTGGATGGGCCCACCTCGAGTGAACCAGAAGGGCTACCATTGTCCTCCTCAGCGCTGTCGATAACAGATCGGATGCTCGCGATACTACGTGCTGATCTTGGATGAACAGGTGATCTCGGAAGCGCAAGGCTGTTGTCTTGTCTCTTGGATGATTCATTAGTCAAAGTCCTGGGTTGCGAAGACTGGATTGAATCGATGCTGCTAGTGAGACTGGGTAAGGCGGGGGAGGCTTCGTCGTTCTTGATGTTTCGCGAGTCGAAGGGCTCCGGAGAAGAGGAACGCGGAACCTCGATACCAAAATATCCCCTCTCTTCGTGTTCAGTCTCTGCTTCCTTGATAGGCGCGGGAACATTGGGAATGTCTTGGTCGTCTCGGACAACATTGCCTAGCATAGGATAATGCGATACAGGGCGGTACACGGCACCGTTCGGTGTCTGAGCCTGTAACCGTGGTGGTTGGTATCTTTCCTCGTCATAGTCATCCTCGTCCTCCTCTTGATCCTCGTCGTACAGACTTTCAACTCCGCTCGAAACCGATCTGAAGTAGCCGGGTCGTTTCGCAAGTTCGTCTGCAATGTCCTGATGTGGCAGCCTGCTCATGCGTCTTCCGGCTTTAGAGCTCTCTTCCAGTTTCCTAGCCAGGGCGCGAGAGTGCAGGGCGAAGGCATCGAGGGGAGACAGAGCCGGCGGAATTTCACCGGCTCGAGGCGACGGTAGGTCCATGTGGAAGTTTGGGCGGGTGCGACTGGGAAGGCGGTCGTGACCTCTCGCACCGCTCAGATCGAGGTTTTGTGGTCGCTTGGCCATGTTTGCCAGGGAATGGGTAGGGTTCCAGATTAATTGCTCTTCCAGAAAGTGTTAATTGGGTGCCCTACAATGCAGTCGGCAGTGTCTTTATTTTCTGCAAGGGTGAGTGTCGCCGGCGGCCAAAACAGTTTCATAGAACGAATCAAATGTCGTCAAAATAGAAAGATTGCGTGCAGGGACGAGGTCGACTAGAGTGCTGGCTAATTCGTATTCGCGGGGTGCAGTAGAAAAGGAGTGGAATTGGAAGATCAAGATGAACTGCCGCCGAGCCAAGAGCGTGGCGATGAGACGCTATGAAGGTCGCCGCGTACAGTAGATGCAAAGGAGCGTGAGTACAGCGCGAAGGAGAACAACACAACACAAGGCGTCGTGGATGTGGAAGGTGCGAAGAGATGCAAAACAGCACGAATCCCCGTCAAGCAGAGGACGGCGGTGGAATACGATGCGTTGATTAGGCTAGTCAAATCTACCAAGACGGAGAGACGGTCGTCCCCCGTGACTTTGCTACAAATAATAACCTTGCGGCGCCGCTCTCTTTTGTACGGGACCCTGGAAAACGGTCCTCTCTTTTGCCGTGCGCTTGGGAGACGTTCATGGTTCATCCCTCTGCCCGTTTGTGCAATGTCTGTTTTGGTTGCGTTGCCCGCATAGCAACAATCTCAATTCAACCATCTTCAACTATTCCCCAGTCTCTCTTCTACGTCAATTGGCAGGCTGAGCAAACCGTCTTCGCTTGCACTGGCCATGCTTTGTACCTAGTTGCCATCACTCATGTGCTTTCCACGTCCTCGAAGAGTGGCTTGGTTGGCTTGAGCCTCGGCTTCAACCCCACTTTTGTTTTGCTTTGACAAGACTCTCGTGCGCAGTCGCAACAACACCTCTCCTGACTTCGGCCTGTTCGATGTAGGTGATTAGGCACTTTACCACGCAAACAAGCAGATGTTCGAGAATAGATTGACCATGTCTTCAATCGTCATTTCACAGCATGTACTACCGTTGTAACGTTGCATCCCGGACGGACTGCTCAGCGTCCCTGCGTCTGGGACCCGCCTTCCAATCTTGGTCGTCGACGAACCATTTCATTATTTCTCTGCAGCCCGTTTACTACCACATTCACCACCAGTCTTCGTCCAACCGAGAAAGAGCCTGCTGTTCTGCAAGAGAGATCATGTCTACGAGCTGAACATGAGGGAGGAAATTGACTCCTAGACCTTCTCCCAAGTAATTGATCGATCGCTTGATGAATCGTCGGATTCAGGAGTTTGCTGATCCTCGTTTCTGGGGACCTGCTGCAATCCCATCATCCAACTCACAACTCCACCAGGAATCCACGATCCGATCAGCTCATAGATCAAGCTGCCCCTGCCAACGTGCCATGTACGACTGGGTTTGCTGCTGTGCAACGCATCAAATATTGACTCGTGCAGTTTGCGTATCGATGTACCCCTGACTCTCTTGCTGTCATCCTTTTTCTGTTTGCTGCCGGCAATCTCGATGTTTCCAAGCTTGAAATGGCAAGCGTGTAGCCCTTGGAGGCCGAGCTCTGATGATAGGGAGGAAGCGAATGCGCCGAGCGCCGAGGAGACTGTGCTTTCGATGGCACGATAAGGTGGTCGTAGCGATGAGACAACATTCGGTGTGAGAAGAAGTATCCGGCTCTTGAACTCTGTTACAAGTGGAAGCATGTACTTCGCGACGGTAATGGTGTGCAGGACTTTGGCGTTCAAAGCTGTTGACCAGGCTTCTGGCGAAAGCTGTGAGATTGATCCTGCCGCTACTGATGAGATATCTGGGACGAGGATGACTCCAGCTAACGTCAAACGATGCGAAGAGGCTCCTTCAAACGCATGATGATGGCGAGCTAGGAAATGGTGGAAGCGTTGCATCTGGCCCTCAGCTTCGCCAGGCTGCGCAAGGTCAGTCAGGATGTCTTGTGTCGACCATCGAGGAAAACTCACATTAGGAACATCGAGGTTGAAGGGAAGCAGGTCTACACGAGACTGCTTGCGAATATGGGTTTCATCTTCGGTATTGCTCGTTACGACATAGACAATGAAACCACGACGCTCGAGGTCCAAGGCTAAGGCAGTGGTCAAGGGCGAGGTCGGAGAACCAGCAAGTACTGCGACATGAGTTCAGTGTGTTCTCTCCTACAACATCTGTACGGCCCCAACATACCGACAGCCTCTGTTCTTGCACCGCCATTTGATTTCCTAGCTCTTCTCTTCTTCACATGTGTGGTTCTTTGTATGAAAACCAGTGCAGCACCAGTACCCACGAAAGCGAGGATACCAGCACTCAGTGCGGTGTTGTCCGAAACCCAGCGGTTTACTTGGTTCCAGTAAGTGGCAGGAGTGAGTCTGCGTGGTGGCGGAGGCGGACGAGGGCGCATTTGCTCGGGTAGCCAGTCTTTCAGCTGTGCCGCGACATTCTCGAAATGTCTTTCCACGCCTCCCGCGAAGTCGTTGTATTGCTGTCGCGCCGAGTCAAATAGGAATTGCGCATCAGTCATGTTCGGATGCTGATGTTGTCGTGTGCAGCTTTGATAAATTCAGGTGTCGCGACTTGGTTCAGAAAACACCGTCATGGTATGATGCGGGGTCTCGAACAGGGCAACTCTGCCGAGTGCTTGTTTCAATCAATCTCTTCGATGCCAACCCTGCCCTGCCCTGCCTTGAACCTGCACTCCTGCTCTGCTCTTCTCACAGTGAGGTCTATTTCCATGAGCAAAGCACTCGTCTTACACCCGTAGAGCGTGTTTTCAAAGGATGCCTGAGACTGACAACACGCAATCCATTGTCGTAGTCGTCTTGGCGCCTTCCATCTAGGTTGGTCGTGTGTTGTGCGGCCTCGCCACTGCTTACGAAGTCTCAAATAACTTCAACCGGCCCTTGTCTTGTTGTAACAACTCAACACCAAGCATTGTCTCTCAACGTGATGGAATCGAGAAGACGCTGGCACGCTGTGAATGCACTTTCCGAGAGTAACTGATCTGCTACAGGTGCACGTTCACAGTAGCAACCAGCTTCTTGCAACACCGCTTCTCGTTACTGACTCTTTCTGCGCCGCGAAGAGACACTGACCCTTTCTCAAAGCCACAATGTTTCCTGATGGTAACAACATCAGGGTTGGTGGTCCTTCGAACCACCAAAAATCATATCCGTCGTCTTTTCAAGAACATGATTCACTTTTTGGCTCCTACGAACATCTCATGGACTGTCCCCAGCCCGACGAAGCACTTCTCCGCCTGCGAAAGATAGCATCTCTCGTCAAGCCTCTCATGAGAAAGCGCTCTTGGAAGGTCAAGGTCCTGACTGAGTTCCTCCCTGATGATCAACGCTTACTGGGCCTGAATATCAACAAGACCTTCAAGATCTGTGTACGCCTTCGCTATACACATGACCCGGGAACCTTCCTACCAATCGAAGAATGCGTCGACACGCTTCTACACGAGCTGTCTCATATCATCTTCGGCGACCATGACTCCAATTTCCACGCTCTCTGGGACGAGCTCAGAGACGACCACGAAACCCTTGTCCTCAGAGGCTACACTGGTGAAGGTTTCTTGACTGGCGGTAAGAAGCTTGGTGGTGGCCCTGTGCCTCCACAGCATGAAATGAGGCGTTTGGCACGCGCCAATGCGCAGAAGCGCCGAGTACTCCAAAGGGGATCTGGCAGGACTGTTGGTGGAAAGAGAGTACCCCAAGGAGCAGATCTTCGCAAGATTCTAGCGGATGCAGCAGATCGAAGGGCTACTGTCGATCGCGGTTGCGCATCCGGTACCGCTCAAGCCAACAATCTGGCAGAACAAGCCGGCAGACACACATTCAAGACCAAGGCAGAAGAAGACGATGCTAACAATCGCGCTATTGCCGAGGCATTGATGGACCTGATGGAGGAAGAAGAAGCACAGAAAATGAAGGGCACTTTCAGCACACCTTCACCAACCGGTGGTTTGACCTGGTCTAAAGAGCATGGTCTCGCCACGACAGGACCAGATTTGACTGGTGATGATGCACCTCGGAACGAGGAAGAACAATTGGAGTGGGCACTGCAGGAAAGTCTCAAAGATGGTCACTCTCGAAAGCGTCCGCTCTCCATAGACGATGATGATGATCAGACTCTCAACAAGGTTCCTCCTTCAACGAAGCCACCACTCCAAACGATGGGCAGAAAAGATACGCCATTCATTGACCTGACCGGGGATGATGAAGATGAGGATGAGGGACTTGCACAAAAGCCCATCCTACACCCGCCACCTAAGTCCGGCAGCTGGGCATGTCAAGTGTGCACTTGTATCAACTTACAGACGCATTTGGCATGTGATGCCTGCGGTGTGGAGCGCCCGGCGTTCATGGTACCGCCTGCTCCCTCTGGCACTGTCGGCCGCAAAAACAATACGCAACCAACGCCAGCATACGCAGACAAAAGGGAGGCCAAGAAAGAAACCCCGGGATGGCATTGTCGCGAGTGCGGGACCTTTGTGGAGCACATGTGGTGGTGTTGCACACTCTGCGGTCTGATGAAGAATCGCTCGTGAAGGATGTTGAAGCGAAGAAGCATGAATGAAACATGGTGACTTGCTCATGGCAGTTTTAGCACAACGGCCCGCCACACTTTCGAAGGCGCCGTATTCTCTTTGTACCGCGACAGCAAGGAAAACATTGCTTCCACCTTCAAACAAAGCGCTGTAGCGAGTCAATACAAATATTGACGCATTGATCGATTCGTGCAGCGTGATGAGTAGAGTTTGTAAATAATTTTGCATGCCGCAGCCCATCCGATCTCACCCACCTGACTTCGCCCAAGGTTCTCGTCTCTACCGATAGCTATAACAACCCAAACATGTGTTTCAGTATTAGGAAGATTATGATCGGATCTGATGACCAGTAAAAACGTGGTTGCGAACTCAAAAGATAAGGCTTCCAGGCCGCGAGGCGTTATTTGGGTTCACATAAATAAAGTGATGTGCTTCCCGCTCGTTGATCGCTTAACCGTGATCGATTATCGTCATCTAATTTACTCGATATTTTCCCATCCTCTTTATTGCCTCGAATTCAACATTCCTCGACTGGCATAAGGCATTCTTCTCTCCCTTGCTTGCAAGGCTTCGGTATACATTATCTGGACGCGTATTCTTTGGAGTTGCCGAGACACGATGTTTGACAGATTGGTGCGGGAGCCCTACCGCCTCGCCACTACGAACGAATACACCTCGCGCTTTGCGACATCCTGGTTCCTCTCACCTCTTCAACTTGCGATATGGCGCGCCATTGTCGCCTTCTACGCTTTTATCGTCATCTTTATCAGTCTTGGACATGAAGGCAGTCGCGATGCAGGTCGATCCTTCAGCTACTTCACCGTATTGGGATACTGGGGTCTCGCTTTCTACTATGCCGTCTCCTGCGCACACTCGGCAAGTTTCTGGCTCTACGGCGAATCCTGGCTGCAAAAATGGCCCAGGTCTCTTCAGTGGCTGCACTCTGTGTTCTATGCCACCGTCACAGTATTTCCATTTGTCGTAACCGGTAAGGGCGTTGCAATAAAATCGTTATACAGCAAAGGCCAACGCTGACTCTTTTTTTGATAAGCTGTCTTCTGGGGTGCTTTGTCCAACGGAGCTTTCGCCAATGAATGGACGACTTGGTCGAATATTTCTCAACATGCACTCAATTCTGTCATGGCGTTTGGCGAGATTGTGATCCCGCGTACGCTTCCGCATCCTTGGTTGAATATTTTGCCTCTGGTCATTCTGCTGGCGCTTTACCTTGGACTTGCATACCTTACCCACTCGACCCAGAACTTCTACGTTTACCCATTCTTGGATCCGTAAGTGCTCTTTCGGTGCTATTCATCGCTCCTGCTAACGAGTCGAATAGCCGGAACGGACGAGGTCTGATCGCAGGAGCTTGTATTGGTATCTTGGCCGCTGCAGTTGTGGTTTTCGTTATCGTCCACTTCCTGATCAAACTCCGTGAATGGATTACCGAGACCAAGCTGGGCCTCTATGGGAACCTGTCCACCCGCAACGGCAAGTTGCTCAAGAGCAATACCCACGAGTGTACATCGGTAGAACTCTCCGACGTTAGACCTAAGAACCCCGATGTTTAGAGCGGAGTCGTTTCACTTTTTTGTTGGAAGATTAATTGTTTAGATACCCTGGCCTGGCGTATGTGTCCGAGCACACGCGCTCATCCTGATAGCAACGATAGAGACAGGCGGCAACGCATTATGATTAAACTACTGTCATTAATAACGAACTGTCATCGTGACACCATCAAGCAAGCTTCTTATACATATTCCATGTAGCATGGCAGAAGCGTGAACATTCTCCAGAACCATATTCGAAGCTTCATCTCGGCTTCTAGTTGGCAACCTCGACTCTTGCGTTGTTCTTGTCTGCACCAGCTTCTTCATCAAAGTCCGTCATGCCATACATATTCTTGGATTCTCTCTTTGCCAACTTGCGTCGATGACGAATGATACCGGTGTATATCAGAGTGCCCCAGATAGTCAATCTGTTCGAATTTTAGCCACTCGTCCTCATCGACAACCATATAGCACTTGAACTCACGTGGCAATGACAACTCCAAGAAAGTCGTAAAACGTCTTGTATCCACCGCGGATTATCCCAAACAGTCCAAGGAACTCGATCAGGAAGCAGATAGTCGCGAAAACACCGAGGATGTATTGCGAAGTGAACATCGTTTTGGCAGGGAGATTCTTCTTGTGATATCTGACGATTTGGAAGGCGATGATCGCTAGAGCGATGGCCCAGAGGAAAATGAGAATGACCGCTGAAACGTATCCGAATGTTGCACGAGAAAGACTGTTGGGATTTTGTCGTAAGTATTGTAAACATTTGGTCGTGCGGTATAGATAGGATACTGACTGGTATATTTCCAAATTCGAGGTATACCTATATGACAAGCCGAACTCGCCATCGTAGTCACCCAGGAACCACATGCAGCCACCAATGGTAAAAAGCGCGCCTGCAATCTGCAATGTCCACAGTGGAATGAGGACCTTTCGAGACCAAGCGGTCTTCCTGTTAGTCGGGAGGTCCGAAGGAGTTGGAGTGACCATTTTGCTAGAGATCTTTGTGTACAGAAAATGTCGACATCCACTCAGAGGGGAGCATCGATTCTTAATATGCATGGCTCGGAGCAGCATGTCTTGCATCTTGGCGCAGGATGAAGGGGCTGCGGTACAGCAGACCTGTTTACCTTTCCACGTTACCATGCATATTGGCTCGTATCTCCGCAAAAGTACCACAGCGGAGGGATCAGATCTCGCACGCGGTTGGTCGCTGGAGTCCAAACAAGTGGCAGTGCCGCGGTTTAACTCTTGCTAACAGCCGAACTTGGTCTCTTTTGCAAGAAGAACGATCGTCAAGTTGATCCGCATGTATCTCTCGGCCGAGTTGCTTGTCTAGACAGTTTCCATCAATTGCTTCTATTTAGGGTCGCACTTGACTCGATTCTGGCAACTGTCAAGCCTCAAGAGTTCAGATTGAGGCTCTCGTCGTAAAATTAACCAATCAGAGAGAGGCAGGCCGTTGTGAGAGCTTCGATTGATGCCGCTAGAATCTCAGAGGACGCGCAAGCTCTTGATGTTCTTGCGACAAAACTCGGCCGTGATTTGCATTGTCGGGTTTTTAAAAGACGGCTGGGAGAGCGGTCACACTCCCTGTCTTTCATCAGGAAGGCAGACAAAGTGGCTTGGATTCTCAAGGCAGACAGAGCTCATATGCCAAGGCGGCATTTCAGGGTGATGCCGAAGATCTTGGGAAACTGCGATGGACCTCTTCGTCTTCCCCTGCCAACATCCCGACATGTCATTTACAAATTGACGGCGTCTGTTGGAGAGAAATCTGAAGCTCTTCATGTGTCTGGAAATACATGTGGGATTATAGGAACATCAGTGTCAGCACTACACAGCGTGGCATACCTTCGAGCCCTGGGAATTAAAGATGTTCCAACACCATGCGTGGACGTTGAGGTAATGCGATGCACGAAGCATTTGTGGATACCAATAAGACTAGGGAGTGACAGTCAAGATACTGCGCTCATCGAATCATGATTCATGCATGAGCTAGGCAGGACCAAGGGCAGTGAGGAAATCGAAGTCGGCACCTTCCTCAGCTTGGTTTACGCTTCGCTCGTAGAGACCACGATATCCACGCTGCTTGCCACGAATTCTTTTCGTCGTAAACTCTTCCTTCTTCTTAGCTGCTGTTCGCACCGCAATTCGCCTTGCGATCTCTTCGTCCGAGACATGTAACCGAAGAAGCCTCTTCTCAACGTCGCATTCGATCAAGTCACCATCCTCAACACATCCAAATACCGAATCTGGCTGCGCAGACTCTGGAGAAATATGCAACACGATCGTGCCACCAGCTGTGCCAGACATTCTCCCGTCTGACATGCGCAACATGTCCTTGACACCTTGAGCACCTAGCTTGCGTGGTATTGGGATGACTCCCGCTTCTGGCATACCAGGATTTCCGACAGGCCCGACGCCTTGCAATATCAACACAGAATCCTTCGTCACTGGTAGATCTGGGTCATCAATGCGCAGCGCCATATCAGCCGTGTTTTTGAAGACCACAGCACGACCTGTATGGCTTAGTAGACGTCTCTCCTTCGACGCAGCTGCTTTCATGACTGCTCCTCGAGGAGCAAGGTTGCCTCGCAGAACTACAAGCGCGGATTCGGGATACAGGGGGTTCGAGAGCGGTCTGATCAGGTCGCTAGAATACTTGAAAGGCTTGAATGGGGTGGCTTCAAGTTCCTCTCCAAGAGTCTTGCCACTGATTGTTCTTGCTCCCAGATGTAACAGCGGCTTTAGTGTGTGCAGCAAAGCTAGCATGCCGCCGGCATTATGGAAATCCGTCATCTGTGTCCTGTCAGCATAACCTCGGCACTGTTGACAGCTGCTATCACGCACATAGTTATCACCGCTTGGCTTGAGGTCGACGAGAAGCGGCGTCTTTTTTCCAACCTCGTCAAAAGTCTCCAACGTGATTGAGCCAGCGACTTCCGGATGTCGGTTTACAATGGCCATAAGATGAACTACGGCGTTGGTTGACCCTCCGATAGCCTGGAGCACAGTAATGGCATTGAGGAACGATTCCTTGGTAAGTACCGATTGTGGGGATCTTTGTGCAACTGCAGCCACGACTGCGTTTGCGCCAGTCTGTTCTGCGATTCTTAGGCGAGCGGAGGAAACTGCTGCCGCAGATGCGCCATCAAATGGCATGAAACCGAGGGCCACAGTCACACAGGCCATGGTGCTCGCTGTTCCCATCACACCACATGTCCCTGACTGGTAAAGGTCAGCAGATTATCACTATACGGAGGCACAAAATTACTGTGGGTGCGAGTTCATCATTGACAGCAGCAATATCTTCCATGTCAATTTCACCCGCTCTGTAGGCAGCCCAATTGCTTCGGCAATCGGTACATGCACCTACACGGGTACCTCTATGAGATCCTGGCATCATTGGACCAGTCACAAGAGGTAATATCGGCTTGTTTGCCGATATACCTCCCATAAGTTGCGCTGGTACGGTCTTATCACAGCCTCCTATTGCTACGACAGCGTCCAGAGGCTGTGCCTTGATCATCTCCTCGGTGTCCATACTCATGAGATTCCTGAGGTACATACTCGTAGGTGATGCGAAGGCTTCATGAATGCTGATGGTGGGAAAGTCAATAGCGAGGCCTCCATGAAGGTGTATGCCTCGCTTGACAGCTTCCATCAGCTGTGGAACATTGGCATGGCAAGGATTGAAGCCAGAGTGTGTGTTGATGATCCCAATGATGGGTCTTGATAGAGCGTCCTCCCCATATCCAGCTGCCTTGATGAAGACTTTCCGTAGGAACAGGGAGAAGTGTGCATCGCCATATGATGTAAGTCCTTGCCGTAATCCAGTAGTGGCCGTCAATGGTTTCGAGAGATCGTAATCATCTTGAGGGTCGACTTTGATCTCCACGCCTTCCATGTTGTTGTTATATGGTCGTGATGAGTTCGTGAGATATCGTGGTCAACGAGATGGTCATCATCGATCAATTGTGTGATGTGATTGGGCATGCCCCACATCCCCTCCGCACTTCTCTCCAGGACGCTCGGTATGATTTTAACCGAGCAACACCACTCTATGATGTATTTGTTTTCTGCTCCTGCGTTCAAAGACTTAGCAATAACTCCTTCCATGTATGGTCTTACTTGAGAGAGTCTGTAAGGCATGATCTCTCATGACTGCGCTGGCTGATTTATGGTACGACATCTAACGGAGCTCGGGACGGACTCCGGCAATTGAAGCCCCACCAACAAACTTACAACTTGGTCAAACTTGTCCTTTGATCAAAATTGGCATCCTGGAGTTCGAGCAGCAACCTTCGCGCCTATCTCACAGTACCAATTATCAAAGATTGTTTTCTCAGTTCTAATAATGTCCGACGAACAAATCAGCTCTCGAAAGGCCAGGATACCGTCAGCCGAAGCACATGCATACGTCAAGTCGATACTGGAGGTGAATGGAGTTTCCCCAGAGCATGCCTCAACAGTCGCCGATTGTCTGGTTGCTGCAGACTTGCGAGGTGTCGATACCCACGGCGTCAATAGAATTCCATCTTACGTGGCTCGCATCAGGCAAGGTGTGCTAGATCCGAAAGCAGAGCCAGAGTTGAAGGAAATTACTCCTGTTGTTGCTCAAGTCGACGGCAAGAACGGATTCGGATTTGTCTCTGCGAAACTTGGTATGGCTAAGGCGATTGATATGGCCAAGGTATTCGGTATCGGCATGGTGTCGGTGAAACATTCCAATCACTTCGGGATGTCGGCATGGGTGGTCCAGCAGGCTTTGGACGCCGGTCTCATGTCTCTTGTTTTCACCAACTCATCTCCAGCATTACCGGTCTGGGGAGGAAAGTCAAAGCTCATGGGAGTATCACCTATCGCTTGTGGAGCTCCAGGAAACGAACATCCATTTGTTCTGGACATGGCGCCGTCCATTGCAGCTCGGGGCAAGATTTATAAAGCGAAGCGCCGTGGTGAGAGAATACCAAAAGATTGGGCACTAGATGCCGAAGGCCGACAGACGGACGACCCATCGGCGGCTCTTGAGGGAGTCATGCTTCCCATAGGCGGTCCGAAAGGCAGCGCACTGGCCATTATGATGGATGTCTTCAGCGGAGTCCTATCCGGATCTGCCTTCGCTGGCCATGTCACTAACCCCTACGACCCTTCACGGTCAGCAGATGTTGGACATTTCCTGATTGCTATCAAACCGGATCTGTTCATGAGCACGGAGGACTTTAAGGAGAGAATGGAATACCTCTATCAACGAGTTGTCGGCTCTGACAAGATGGCTGGAGTTGACCGAATTTACATGCCCGGAGAATTGGAGCAGTTGGTACATGAGGAAAGATGTCGATCAGGAATTCCTTATGTCGAGGCAGAGATCGAGGCGCTGAACGAGGAGGCCAGAAGGGTTGGCTCGAAGGAGATCAAGGTGACGGGCTGGGAAGAATAGGGGAGGACTAACAATGGATCGTCCAGCGTTCACTGTACAATGATGTATCGCTATGACGCTGAGTCTGGGAATAGGGGCAGCGATTGCACCTTCCTAATAAGAAAAGAAAGCACACGCTTTTGTGGCAGTGCTTGTACACGGGAATGTATGAGGGTACGTATGAGAACTACGCCTAGCTTCTACGCTATCTTTTTGCACCTAAACGAAGAGCCTCCTTGTAATAAGCACTTGAATCGGCACCAGGGTCCGGATAGGTAACACGGTGGAGTGCTCAAATGTGTGGTGGAGGAGGATGAGAGGAATGTTCTGAGTCGGTCATGCACGGTCCCTCGCGATGACGCTGCTTCCGAAAACAACCCAAGTTTTCTTCCGCAAGTTTCGTCCATCACTTCCAGCGCTCTGACATGACGTTGAAACTGGTGATACCTACGGACAGCATCCACGATCATCGAGAGGCGACTGTCAAACGTATGAGGGTTCCGTTGGAGCGTCGGAACAAAGATGTGATGCTCCTGCGACGACAGGCGCCTTCTTACCCCAAGGGGCTTGCTTTCCTTTGCCGAATGGCACAAGAAACACGATAGGACGATTGCACGATCGTCGCGCCCAGCTTCGATACCTGCGAACGATCATGCGCCGAACGTGTCTTTGGTCCGGCTCTCCGAATTCCTCCTGCCTTCCCCGGTCCCACTTTGATGAATTGCCCAAGCAATACGAGTGGCGCACAAAACCCTGATGTTTGGCAGGACACCAACAGCCTGGTGTAGAACATTCCCAATCACTTAGTGACTTCATTCTTAAATTCTCTGCTCTATGGCCACCAGATCGTCGCTATGCGAACATCATGAGTGTTTCAACCCACAGCAAATGATGTGGTAGGTCGCCGCGATCAACAGGGCCACGATGCTATAGAGTTTGGCTCCCGAAGAGCCTCATTTTTGCACGACCACTTCTCCACTCTGACACACGGATCATGATCCCTGGGCAAGATGTGCTCAAGTACAAGCTCGATACACGCCCATTCTGCGATCCATGCTAGGGTTTTCTGCATCACTCGCCTGATAAAGGCTGACTGTTGGTACCTGACTCTCGCATATGCAGCCTTATGTTCCCGTACTTCTCCGCAATTGTCAACTATCATCACACCACCGGCCTGACTACGGTTTCGCAAGTAGCAACTGTGCGAATCTTCTCCTCTTTTCCCTACTTTCACCAAGGCGATTGCGCGGCTCAAATTCGATCGGGCCTCCGAGAAAGCTACCTACCGTCATCGGGTTTCTAGAACTTTGCAGCAAGGAAAGGATACTTATAGCTGTCCAGCTCGTCTTCAAGTCGCATCTCTACATCAACGTCTAATTTCATACACCACCAAATACATCAACATGCCTGCAACTCTTACTATGCACACAACCAATTCGCAAGAATCCCTCTCACCAACTACGGCAAGCTCTTCATTACGACCTGTCAAGTAAGTCCTTTCTGGGTAGGATGCCACATGAATTTGTTGCTAACTTCCCCTTCCAGACACGTTCGTTTTGTTTCTGAGATTCTGAACGACCGAAGACACAGCATCGAGTCTGTAGACTCCTTTGCCGAGTCCTACAAGGGTTGGACACCCGATACCACAGCCACCTCGGCAGGAGTACGCAACAACAGCCAAGACAGACACTCAAGCACAAGACACACCATCCCCATCGGTTCATCCAGACGAGAATCCGTCGAGAGCTTCGACGACATTAAGCGCCGATGGTCCATGGAATCTTTGTCCGAGGAGGCATCTGCTATCGACGATGAGTAGAGATGACTACCGAACCTACTCTATCAACAACAAAACTCAGCGCGCATCGAAACGACGATCACGCTTCTTACGAACACACGACTTTTACGATAATGATCTCTGCTTCTACGGGCGTTGTAATGGGATGATCGGAAGGGAGGACATGTACGATCACGGGCCAAAAGCAAGGTCAATGGGTTTCAGACTGCAAATTTGGGAGGATGTCAACATTTCTTGTTTCATTAGTGCTAGATGGCCAAGTTGCCAAACAGAATTTGATTCTCAGGAAGTGGGTTGTCAAAACCTGGTTTCCTCTGCTTTTTCACTTCGTCATTCTGTGCCTTCCTCATCTTCTGCTTTTCACGCAAGCTCTTTCGCGAAATTGGAATGTCTCGGTGCTCCTTTGAGGGTGTAGAGAACTAACATTGATGCTTATTACCGGTACCCACTCGTTGGTTGGCGCCAAGTTATGTGCCGTTCCTAAGGGTCCGATGATCGAGACCAAGGAGATCGACGCGGATGTGAGGAAGTCGCATCTTTGAGATGACCAAGTCGGCACGTCGAATTTGTGACCCTGCCATCGCTACCATCCTGAACATCGATACGAAGGAAGTGTCTCATAATCACAATGCACACGAATGACTCCGGGCCAAAATGTGCATCTTTGCAGATCGCTAGATTGTTTAGACAAGTGGTTGGTTGATAGTGTGCTCGTCAATCATTTCATGTTCCAATTACTTATTTGTAGCATTATCGCCGTCATCCATGCCTTTGAAAACACCAGGAAACTAGTTTAGCTCAACACTTCCCACATTGACAGGGCTGTCCATTCATCGACCAGAAGCAAAAGTCGACCGGTCCAGCCAGATCATGTGAGTCTTGCATGACTTCGACGATGTGTGTGTGACTGCTCTTCTCCTTGCATCGCTTTGGTAAGGACATCGTCTTCTTGGCTGACAGAGGCTTGCTCTTAGCTGTGGTATATGGTTAGTTCATGCTTCTTTGATAGCGACGGGATCTCAAGCAAACATACCCTCGATCCTTGTCATTGCGACCTCAGGTTCGGCTTTTTGCCGCTGCTCACAGCCTTGTCCCTGGTGTAGCTGTCCGCGAAGGAACTTCTTGTAGCGTTGAATAGCCTCTTGTTCGTGATCGAGAATGTCCCACCAGGTTGGGCTGTCAAAATCGTCGACGTCTTCTGCACTGCTGACTGAGGAGACGTCTGAATCGTAGTGTCTTGAGGGCTTGGAGGCAAAGTAGGAATGTTGCTTTGTAGAAGAGTTTGTGGGGAGCGTGTGGAGAAGAGGTTCCAGATCGTAGAGTTGATCCCAATTCGACATTTGATGTATGAGATTGGGGTAGTGTTGAAAAGTTGATTGCTGGGTTTGTGTGCTGAAGCTTGTTGCACTGTAGTTTTGCTGTGATATGGTCATGTCGTGGAAAACAGATCTCAGCTTTATAGCTATACTTCATGCTGAAATGGACCTACCTACCGATTGCGTCCGTATGCAATTTTCGTGGACAGGAGATATTCTGATTCATCCGGGCGGTTGATTCAACCTCACCTGACGCCTAGCAAACGTCGTAACATCACGGAATGTCGGTATCACGCGATTCTTGCTTGCCTTTGTGTCTTCTATTTTCTGAGTTTGACAGCATAGCTCCGCAGGTCGCGAGTAATGTATCTGGCTGGACTGGACGTTGACGCAATAATGCGCACGTAGCATAAGGTGGAAGCAACACATTGCGGCTCTTGTGTGGAGCAGATGGCAATCATCCGTCTTTAGCTCTGTAATATCCAATAACCTGGATGCTAGGAAGCGCTTGATCTTGAATCTTGATTGCTCCATATAGCATCTCATATACTGACATCTCGTGGTCCAAACTTCATGAATTCAGACCCCAGGAGGTGCTGTTCGTCGAATTTCCGACCAGCGGTCCAGCTTAGATCTGAACTCTCAACTGCGAGACTTGTAAAGAGCGTTTACTCTCGCATCGCGACTCCGTACGCCGATATGTCCTCAGGAGTCTCATCGAAGCAAAAGAATAGGTCCGGTAGCAAGTTGACTATCGAGACTCTTCCTGCAGACCAGGCAATTGACAAGACCTGGAGCACAACGAAGGGTTCTGTATAATCATCTGCCGGGCCCACGATAGACGTCGCTCGAGCTCCTCCTCTGCAACCTCAGGCACTGATTGCCTCCTTTCACAGCAGACATCATTACCATGATTACCGTGGAAGTTACCACGGCGATCCATTTCTAGTCGCACTTCTTGCTCGTATTTTGCAGTGTCTGGGTAGGAGTCAGTGTTGGACGCAGCTTTCTTTTCTGGTCTCAATTACCTTGTAGACTGGTTTCTGAAGCATGTGGGAATAAAGTGAGAACATGCGACACAGTAGGGTTCGTTTTTGATGCCATTGAGACTCGATGTGGCGTTCAGGCGAATACTGTTGTTTTCTTTTGGGAGATGGTATGAAATGCAGATTCGCTGTGTGGCCCGCGGTGACGGACATTACAGACGTGCGTTTATACAGCGACCTACCTATCTCGAGCGCTCCGAGCTTACCCTTGCTACGACAACTATCATGAGACTGACGGAATCGCACGCAGAGGCTGTGCTTCATCAACCAGTTGATTGGGACGATTCTGCAAGGCTAGTCTCGCGATCGGAGTCGTGGCGTGACAGGAGTAAAATATCACCAGCTGATGGAAGAACCTCGGCTTTCACTAAAGGCTTCCCACCTTTTCCATCGTCGACTATCTGGTCCATTTCCAAAACAGCTTTGTAACTCTCTTGCTTTTGAAGCGGGCATAACGGTAGACTTTATGGACTGTATTGATGATTCGGGCAAGCATTTACTGTGTTTTATCATGTGCCGACCCCTCACACTGGGTCGACTTTCCGAATTAGGAAGTCAGCTCCTCCACAGAAGTTGCTTATCATCCCGAAGCTGCGATATAACAAGCAACGACCCTTGACGTGAAACCTCAGAAAACAATCCTTTGATACCTGCAAAACCACCTCCTGACTTTCTGGAAACCATCTTTTGCTATCAATCAGCACCTTCCTCACCACAAATCCATCAAGCAATATTCAAACATGTGGGCCGTCTTGCCAAGGAAGAACTCAGCATCATCGCCCCGCCTCCATCAAGCAAGACCTCTCACACCTCCACAGGAGGAAGCCGCAGATGAATCTCCAAAGTCCACAGCTCAGAAAGCTGTCGTTTTGAATGCAGATTACACAGCCACGACCCAACCCGAGAGCTTCACAGACAAAGCACGCGGCGATGTGACATGGCACACCCTCCTCTCCTCTGATAAGACTGCTTCCCAAGATATGTCCGCTGGCATCGCTTCATGTCCAGCAAACACAGGCTATCTAGCCCATCACCGCCACACTCAATCCGAAATCTACTACATCATCTCTGGCAAGGGCGAAGTCACAGTGGATGGCAAAGTACATGCCGTGACTGGAGGCAGCACAGTATTCATCCCTGGCGATGCCGAACATGGCATCAAAAACACAGGAGAGCAGGAGTTGAAATGGTTCTACGTCTTCCCCACAGCCAGTTTCGCAGACGTGGAGTACAAATTCTCAGAGACGGAGAAGATTGACGAACGTGTTGATGAGTTTGTCCCACGCAAGGAGCCTCCAGTTCTGAAGATCTACGGTTGGGACGCTTGAAATGATGGTACTCTAGAATGATGATTTATTGGACTTTTCTTTTTTGGATGCATGCACAGGGTGGATGGGCGTTATGGCGGTATCGAGGACATTTTGTATACAACCACTGGATAGGATCCTACGATGATATATTATTACACGTTTGTAACACTCAGACGACTTTGCGTTGTTTATTTTCCTGACCAGTCATGTATCAACAACAGCCTAAAAATCACCCTCACGTGTCCATGCAACTACCTCGAGACAATGACCACCCAAGTCAAAAGCGGTGTGGGCCGAACGTGCTCACCACGCAACATTCGCAAACCCTATAGTATGCAGGAAAGAACGACTCATCCCTTGACGAAAACTTACTACCCATCCTTTTCTTTTCTTTTCCGCGAATAATGTAGAAAGTACTTTGTAGAATCAACTTCGAAATTCGCCCGAAATATGGCTCCGCTACCTCAGTACACAACTCTTCCGTACCTGGACCTCGCATATACGGCTTTGAATACTTCGAATATAACCTTCGATTCTCCCGACTGGGACTGGCAAGGCGATGTCTTTAACGGAGCATGGGTGTCATATACCTGCGAAGCTATTTTGATAATAGTGATATTTGTGTACGTACACCACTACCTACACCCAAATCATTTTCATTGATACCGATGCACAGCTTATGTTACTTCGACCACAAAAACTTCGAAAGTCTCCATGAGACCCAACTTCAGATTCAACAACATCTCTATGAAACGGCAGTAGAGCGCGAGTTCGCAGACTGGCGTGCAGAATGGGAGCCAAAATTTCCGAATCTTTTCCTCGACCATGCCATTTGTACAATCTGCTTGGATCCCATCGGCGACAGAGAAATGGTTCGAGGACTACCATGTTTGCATGTCTTTCACAGAGATTGCATGGATGTGTGGTTTGAAGCTTTTCATGTCACTTGTCCATTGTGTAAGCAGAATATTTTGAAGCCAGCTGGGCCGTGCTATAGAGCTGGAAATGGATGAGACGTGGCATTTGCAAAGGAAGAATTTAATGGAGAACTTCGACTACTCTGCCGACAAATCCTTCCAGACCGGCTGCACCTTTTTCTCCACGCTCTGTACCACCGAATAGACCCGGACCGCCTCCGGGCATGACTAGGGTCTTTGTGCCGACTTCGACGTACTCTTTGGTGGGTTCGAAGTGGAACGTCACTTGTAAGAACTGATGCGTGACAGCGCCAGCAACGGCTCTATCAAAGGAATTGCCGTCTTGAGAACCATGGCCTTCGTATACGGCATCCAAGTCTTCGTCCAACAGCTCTGAAGCCTCAGGTGTTCTGCATGACAGTATTCTGGCAGAAGAGCGGACGCTTGCGAGATATAGTACAACTTGACTTCCCACGGCCAACGTGCCCAAATCGTCTCGCTTGAACTGCGCGACGATAGTGCTGGTCGAAGTTGCGGGCTTGTTGCAGAGAACCATGCCCCTTCGAACCTTGATTTTATCCCATGTGTCGAGAGTCTTGTCGTCAGCCAACTCGATTCCGATGGTGCCAGCTTGAGCCGAGTGCAGTGTAGACACGGGAAGGCGCAGATTTCTGATGCTCGCAATTTTGACCCTGCGCCACTCCTGGCCTGATGCTTTGCTCAGCGAATGAAGTGTGCTGGGTGCCTTGAGTGCACCGGGAAACGAGCGGGATGTTGGTAGAGCTTGCCCAAGTCGAGGACGCTGTTGGGTATCAGAGTCTTCCGAGTCATCCCCACCAGAAAGCCAGCAAGGTCCTAAAAAGAATTCTTGACCCGTCGCTATGGTGCCTCTGCCCAAGTGGCCGCTCAAGATGATTGTTTTTGGGTCTTGCGCCTTGTTGTATATGTCCTCGACATGGAAGAGAGACTCGATGTCTTCTTCGTGGGGTGGCAAATCCTCCCGGTGATCTGGTATAGGAAGCTCGTTCAACACAGCATGCAAGTTGTCAAAGCCTGCACCCTGGTTTGCGCTCGTCAAGATGATGGGCACCGCTGATAGAGGATCGTCAAACAAGCTGTCGATGGTCTTGCGTATGCCAGTCGATTTTTCTTCGCTGAAGCTTTGCAGCTCCTCTACCGAGATATTTCCAGGCGAGTTGGGTATGATCAGCGGCTTTCGGCCGGCTGACTTCAAGATGGAAAGCAGTTTTGCAAGTGTCGCTCTCAGCCCGGTCTTCGAAGCAAGATCGAGTTTAGTGATAGTGACCACCAGCGGTAGTTGAAGACGGAGGCAGAGGTCTAGATGTGCAGCAGAGAGGTCGACGTCGCCGGCGGCTGGGCCTAATGCCACACTTGACGGTGGCGTGCTGCCGACTTTGCCAGAGATCCTCTCTTCGTCGTCTGCTGGAACACAGAGCAGAACCCAATGTGGTTTCCAACCAACAAGACCCCTGACGGTTGTTCTCCGGTATCGTGGGTGTCCGGCAGAGTCCGCTATGCAAACCAAACGACCATCTACAGAAGCTATATGCATATCAACCCACGTATTCACACCCTGGGTAGCATAATTGATGACTTGTATATCTCCTGTCGGTGCAGGATTGTAGCCGATCAGCTCTTGGGTGACTGAGCTCGTTATACCAGAGGTTATCTCGTGTTGGTGTTTAAGCATGCTCATACGACTCAAGCCTCGGCCATCGTCCAGTGTCGTCGTTGACAGAGTGCCCAGTAGAGACGACTTTCCAGACGCGGTGGCCCCTGTGAGTGATAGTCGTAGTTGCTTCACAGATTCCTTTTCCGCGACAAGCTGCTCAGTAGACATGCTGTCTGCGGTTCCGCTGCCATTTCCAACATCAGGTCCCAAATAAGGCTTCACCAACGCTTCTGCAACAAAAAGATCGCTGTTACGCTCTACTGTCCTCGGAGACGAGTCCTCGTCAACTTGTTCCGTGTAAGAGCAATGACCAACTTTTACCATCCGGAGTACTTCCACAACACAGCCTAAAGTTGCAGCCATAGCTCGCAGGTTGTTGAGACTGTCTTGCATTTCGTCTTCCGCGAGTCCAACTAGCGTTCCGTCATCGGACACACCAATCTCATAGAGTGCGCCTTCACTCTCTTTTAGCGAATGCAATAAAGGTCCCAGTTTTGATGGTGCTTGTAACTCTGCCGTATCTTCTGGCAATTGGGGCACGAGAAAATGGGTGTTTAAAGAGGCCGAAGCTGTGTGATTTGGAGCCGATTGTTGTAATCTCCAAAGAAGCTGGTTGGTCAGGTGCTGGAACCTATCCTGTCTGGTGTTGTGAGTGACAAATGGAGAAGAACTTGTTGCCGGCAATGCAGTCTCAGAAGTCGTACGAGCAGGACCGTTGTACTTCGAATGTTTCGAACCAGATATTTGCGTCACCGTATTCATGTACGTGTAATTGCGACGGGGGCGAAGCAGTAGATGAAGCTTATACTCTACAGGACCGTCCTGGGGTTCGGCCTCGAGTCTGGTGACATTACCAGCTCCATCCAGATAGGCTGTGGGCTCAGAGTTTGCAACGAAGTCGCCGTTTCGTGGTGGGGGAGTTGTGGTAGATTTCAAAGATTCGAGCTGTTTAAGCCAGGGCGAAGATACCCGTGGTATCTCAGTCTCAAAACTGAAGATTGACTCCATAACGACGAAGATTAATGTTCACTCTCCTGGGAGCCTCACAAGTATGTGTGCTTCTTCTTAGCGTAGATAGAGCTCAAAACAGAGAAAGGCTTTCCTTCAAAGAGTACGTGAGTCAGAGATAAACACAGTATGGTGGGTAGTGTAGGCGTGTTTCAGACACAAGGACTTGTGTTTTTGTTGCGTAAATATGGTATTCGCGTCGGATATCTTTCTGACAATGGATCAGTGGTGTAGAGTCGAACTTGAGTGTAGGTTGCTAATGATGGAAGCATGGTGGCGATAGTAGGCAACGGTGAGTGCTGGCTGGTATCTGATGTCGAGACGGTGTCAAGAGTACTTGAGCGTTCATTGTGCTGGCGGTGTCGGAGACCATGTTCATCTAAGCAATTATGCAAAGGCCAGTCCGTACAGTGACAGCAAAGACGACTCGAGGTTGAAATTTTCTTGGCGGGACCCTCGGCCTTCGGCATTCGGCGCTTAACACGCGCTGAGAGCCGAAGTTGTCAGAACGTGAAAGCGCAATATCACGTGTCAGTATGAAGTAAACGAGTCATGGCAAAAAGCAACATCTCGATTGATTGGACTTGTTTATCCGACAATCACTCCGCGAGCGTATGTGCGCTGCTCTTTGCTCGACTCGACCGGTGTGCTCAGACTGGCACACTAGATTAACCGGTGAACCATCTACGAGAGCAAGACTCGGCGGACCAAGGCCGAAGACACCGGTGGCCGTTGCGTGGTATTGGCGTCCCGTTTGCTGCTGATTACAGGGCGGGAGAAATATGGAGAACACGTCAATCTGAGCGCGCCTGCACCTGCCCTCGCAGTTGTATCAGAAAAGGGGAAAGCGCGAAAGCTCGATCGGAAGGTTCAAGCCTTCTCTGATAGGAAAATGGAAGGGCAGCCCCTGGCTTGCGCCACCAGACTCTGTCCCCACCTTGATAGACAGCTTATCCATCCCAAAAAGACCAAGGCTCTGCCCAGACTCTCCGATTGGACGGCTTTATTTAGAGCACTGTCTGCATTGTTCATCGCCTGCATCACGCTGCATGCCATGGCACCATGATGGGGGCATCTTTGGGACCCTAGAGTTCAATGACATGGTGATACATACGAGTCTGGGCATGGCATTTTTTCCTTCAATCAGATTGGGCATTGAGGCATCGGTTAAGAGTCGAATGGGAGATTCTCCGATCATGGTTGATGGGTCTCAGACCGAAATTGTGCTACGGGCTGGAATGACAGAAATTGAATATTTTGCAAACAACGAATTGCGGCACACGGCCAAGTGAAAGAGAGATCGGCATGCAGATGTGTTCGCTCACGTGTGTCAGACTCTGCAGCCTGCTCGAAGTTGTGTAGTCATCTACTGTAAAGAGCCCATCTAAAATGCTATTTGGAAGAGCAAGCCTCATGCGATAGGCGAATGATAATATTCCGGGAGACAGGCAGCTCCACGCCTGATCTTCAGCGCTAACCGAGCTCGTAATCAATATACAGAACGCCTCGACTATGCAAAGAGCCATGCAAATGCGTATGCGAGGAACGACTCAAGGGATATGAGGAAACTCAAAAACATTGATCGGTAATGTAACCATGCAAGCGATGTGACTCGGAAAATACACAGAGCAAAAGAAGAAGGTGTAGGAGAATTTCTTGGATAATAGATTGGCAAAGAAGGGTATCATATTGGTCGTTCAGAGGATGTTCAAGCATATCGGCTCCTCCGATGGTTGTTTTGCCGTTTGGATCATCAAATAGCGCCTGCGCTACTTGGCCTCTGACGTTCTGCGTTGCTTTGAGCACTTCTCATGGGCCAAGTGACCGTTTCTCGCTGTCGTTCGGGTGAATTCCGCACCACACTTGGGGCAGTATGATTTAGCGGCCGTTCCTGACTTTTCTCGTTGGTGTCGCAAAAGGTTGCTGAATGTAGAGAACTCGCGGCCGTTGCATCCATGCTCCCAGCATTGTGGTTTCGGTTTCTGGTTCTGGTTTACCACCCTGACCTGGGAGTCGGTACTGTTACGGGGCACTTGCTGGTGTGCGCTGATTGGCTGAGGGGGAGGATAGCTGTAGCTTTGTGGGTTTGGGAAAAGGGGTGCCTGTACAGCCGGTGCTGCATACGACGAAGAGTACGACTGCGCGTCATATATGCTCGGTGATCGAATACGGTCCATGCCAGCTTGCGCTCCAGGGCTTCCAGCCATTTGCGGTGGCACTGAATCCAATCCAGCCGTGAGTGGAGGAGTCAATGGGTCCATGTTCTGAGAGAGCGGACTGTGTGATATACTTCTGTTGACGGGCATTCTGCTTGTGGTAGATCCCAGAGGGTATTCAAGACTGTCGTAGTTGGATTGGTGGAAAGGGCTAACAGCCCTGTTGAGGTGGTTCATTGCGGGTTCGGATACGTGGTTCAGAGATGGCTCCAGAGGGGCTGCTGAATATGCGGGCTCCATGTGTAGAGGACCTGACGCATAGATGCTGTGCTGTGATGGAGCGGAGGTACCAAAAATGAAGCCGAAGTTGCTCGACGGGTGAATGTGGGAGTGAGAATCGGCTTGTTGATAGCCTTGGTAGCTGAAGTCAGCGAAAAGTGCTTGCGGAGCGGAATATCAGTTGGACTCACTGTTATCGAAAGAAGGATCCTGAAATGCCATGTTGCCGTAATGGGGAGGAGGGAGGTAACTTAAGGAACTGTTGTCGCTGTTAGTAGATGGTCTAGCTCTTTGTGGACTGAACACATACGCCATGTCTGCTGATGTGGTATGGGGAATATCTTTAGATCCGCGTGAGGAAGCACCAAATCTAGTGTCGTCGTGTTGCAAAGACTGAAATCCTGGAAGCGTGGGAGCTTGGAGTGGCTGAGTGACTGATGGCGGGCTGAATGAAGCTTGAAGATGCTGAGGTCGAGGGGAGAGCCTTGAAGCAGTCCAATCGTTGCTACCTAGGTTGAGTCGGTTCTGTATTTGGTCGGGCAATAGCTCGGGGTGACGTTCGATGTTGGCTGATGAGATAGATCGTGGTCGACTTGATCGAGAGTCGCTTCGTTTCTTGATGCCGCCAGAGTCTTGTAGATGTATAGGGAAGATACTATCTGTCCTTGTCCTAGGGTCTGAGGAAGAGGATGGGCTCAGGTACGGGGAGTTCATGACGGATATAAGAGTTGCTCAGACAAAGGGAACCAGAGCGGGAAGAGGATGCTGGCCTACTTTTCATAGGCCGCATTGAGATGAGACGTCTTAGGCGGAGAGGATCTACGCCGGGATGGCTATCTCGGGCGCTGGTTCGGTTTTAAACACTGACAAGGCGCAGTGGGCTTTCCAACAAGCAACGGCGGGAGCACGCAACCACCAATACATGGCCAGGCATCGCCCGAGCTAATTGGCCCGGGGCTCCAGGACAGAACTTACAGACCCCTGCCCCTCCATTTACTGCGCACGGGTATGCTTGAAGCTAACATATCTCCAGATGCAGATTGAAATTTGTAATGTGAGTTGCAGGCAACAGCTCGACCAAGACTGCGTTCATTTCTGGCATGATCCCTATGGCATACCCGAGGGGACGGCTGAGCCGGGTTTTGGGTCTCGCGATTGGAGACTGGGTAGATCTTGATGAGATTGTTACAACGTTGGCAACCATTCCCGTAGTCGAGTCGTGGATTGAGTTTAGTGAGAGGTTTGGCGCAGTTTGAGGCTGTCAAAAAGAAGGTAGTGGTGAGGGGCAGATGTCGAAGCCGGGACCCGCGATTTCTCCTTTAGCGTCCAGGTGAGTCGCCGCGTGCCAACCGGCTACCACATTGATCTTAGTGGAGACCTAAGTTGGGAACAGAGCGCACACTGTACCAGGCACCCAAGCCTGGGTTGACTCGCAGCTCTGAACCAAGAAGAGAAAATGGAGCTCCGGAGCTGCTTGAGATCTCGTCACACGAAAGCTTGCCATTTTCGACCTGTTCATCCCTTTGTTTCTTCCATCGTTTCTGAACTCTACATACGATATGATTTGCACCCGATCATATGCAGCCAAAGAGCCGCGCCCTGAGCCAATGTTGACGACCTGCAATCTGTGTAGCAATCTCATGTTCCCTTCAAATGTGGCAGCCAACCGGCCAATTCTTGCCGAATTGTGACTAGACCGGACAATAATTAAAACGAACAACGATCATTAAAGAGCTCATTTTGCTCTGACCTTTGGTTGCGACTGCAGTATCGAACCGAATAGCGGGGGTCAGGGTCTTGCGCCCTATGCTAGAATGGGATCGGCTGGGTTCCGTCCCACCAAGTCCAATCCATGCCTGGGGGCTGATGCTTGGTCTTTGACCGGTTCGACCGTTGAAGCCCCTGCCGTTTGCGACAAGCCGTCGGGCCGCATTCCTGTCGTTGCAAGAGGTTATCATCGGCTGTAGAGATGTGGCTTGCCTATCATCAGCAAAAGGCTCATCTGCAACACGAAGGGAATGGATGGCAGTATCGTGGCAGCCAGCAGTTCCACAACAGGCCATTTTCTCAATTGGCAACGAAGACGAATGCATCTTCGATCTTGATGTCGTTCATGTCTTCTTGCCCTTGGCAATCTTCGTTAGTAGTCAAACAGCACAGGGAGATTTCTTGGTTCATTCGGGCCGCGCTCTGAGACCATGATGTAGGGAGGTGTCTGGTCGAAGATGGCTCGCGGAATGCCCCCCAGAAGGGTTAGTGGCTTTCACATGGTTGGCGTGCCAGTTGTTCCGGCTTGGTATTGGTCTGTGAGTTCTGAGCCTGTCCCCGCATCACAATCGGGGTCTTCAGACTTCACGCGCCGTCCGGCGTTCTCGTCTAAAAAACGTGTCTGCCTGGGACATGGGCACAGCACCGTCGAACCGGTGAATAGAAATTTAGGACGGCAAGCATATGGCGTGACCCGGGTTGGATCTTCACCTTGGTGACCGGGCTCATCTGTTGATTTGATGCCTTGAATCAAGACTCCCGCCAGCGGCGCAAGCACAATCAGTAAACCAGCGACCGATCAATTTCAGCCTCGCAAACTGCCCCGTTCTCTACCGCTCCATCGCCTGTTGTTGTCTCTTTGCTCATCTAAATTATGGCCTGCCGGCCGGCGGTGTCGTTGACCGAAGCTTAACTTTGAGTTACACTGTAGACACGCTTAAAAGTAGGGCGAAGGTGTTCCCCTACTTCTTCCATCACGTGCGGACCTCGCGCTGCCTCGAAAGAGCACTAAGATCGGCGAGAGCTTGAGCTTCTGGCCATCGTAGAAGATTAGGCGGTCATGATGATCCGCAAATCACCGAAAACCTAGTGGCTTGCTTGCTATATTGCGATAATGGTGGTGATAGTTGTCCATTGTTTCGCAGAGACCGTTGCTTGATCTCCAGGACAGATACGAACCAAACCCAAATATGCAAGCTCGACAGGTTGACCCTGTTCAGCAGTGAGACGCCGATTTCAGCCACGAAATAGCGTTGTACGACTCAGATGCTCGTGCTTCGATGTGCTGCTTTTTTCCTCCGCCCCACGATCAAGGTGCCTTATTGAAGCTTGATTCTTATGGTTTCAGATTAGGCAAGGTCTGCTTGACACCAAATTTGGAGCGTCCATCATTCCCCAATGCAGTATGCAGAGCGCTCGACGTGGGCGCGCGGCATAAAATTCCGCGAAAGAGAACGTCTTTCCGCCATCAAGGCATCAGGGTGGATGCAATTTCAGGGCAACCCAAAACCGAGGATGCAGATGTGGGCCTGACAGGCTGAGGCGCCTCCAACGATTACCATCCAAGTCGTTTTACGAGTAATACGAGTAAGGGGACTGAATGTGGAGTCATACGCGTATACTTATCAAGTAACGATTAAGCAAATTGCGGGTGATGAGATCGATGGGGTGTTTGAGATGTTCCATACCCATCACAGGCTAAAAAATGGCAGTTAAATTGGTACACTTCTCAAAGTTTCGCCCTCTCTTGCAGTTGGCGACCGAGTCGCGCATTCTCGATGACGGCATTGAGTCCACCCGATCCGCTCTCTGACCTGATTTCAATCTCCTGGACGTCTTCCAGGCCAACGTCATTGGCATATTGTACGACTACAAAATCGATAGCTTTAGCGCCAAGCACAACCATTGGCGCGTGCCATGTACCAGGACCATAGGTGACAGCTTGTGAACCATTGGCAAGAAACGCGTGCGCACGGCTGAGATCTGGCTCGCCGGGGCCTTTAGGCAGCTGGGGCCCTGGGCTAGAATCTGAAGATGAAGAAGAGCCATCCGAATTGTTGAATGGAGAAGGTTGAGCCCTGGTTAAAATTTCGGTCAAGCTCCGTCGCCGTCTCGGGGCGTGATCAGGGTATGGTAGCGGTCGGTCCGTCGTTTTAGATGGGAAGGGCAGAGTTGGAGCAACAATGACAAGGTAGACCGTTGCCGCATCGTCGGCAGCGAGGCCGAGAGGAACAAAGGTTTGAGGAGTGAACGGGTGTCGTTCCAAAATCTGTACTGGGAATTTCGATTTCTGTTCCTGACCGATATCTGAACCGCTACTGGCTGATTCGAGCTGGCGCGGTGAACAAACGAACATGTTCATGACAGCTCTGGCAGGTTTGCTGCTTGGAGCCAGATGGTAGAAATTCGATACATGCGAGACGTCGATGTACTTGAGGGCCGAGCCTTGGTTTGCCTTGACAACTTTGAGCTCTTGAGATCTCCCAGTTGCATTCGCTGGATTCTCAACGACGGTGCCAAAGGGAGCGAAGCTATCCTGAGTCAAGGGTACCACCGGAATATTCAAATTTGGCGCAATGATATGAGGCAGCATTTTCACAGTGAGACTGGTGCGAAATGCTTGTGATTCGTGTAGGAGAAAGAAATTCCAGGCCCAGCAGAGGTTCCTAATGCGTGGTATGAAGGCAGCTGCATAGGTATCGAGGACCTCCGAGTTCGGAGCTTACATGCTTGGCACGTGTCAATTAACCACACGCGTCTTCTGTCGCGACACGCGTCGCATACCATCTTCTTGTCGACGACAACACATTATCAATTCAGACAGTATAATTATCATGAGCTCTACATCGAACAGGTGTGTCTCTCTCGGATTGAGTCGCGTAAATATGCTAATCATCTCTATCCAGACCCCCGCTAAGAACATATTCAAAGACATACTCCAAAAGAAAGCACCAGGATGGCTCTGACGGCACACTCAAACGACGACGCGTATCGATAGTCGAGAACGAGGATAGTGAATCTGCTCCTTCCTCAGACTTGGGTTTTCCATCATCAGACAATGCTATCTTCTCCGATGAAAACATTCACCCTTCAACCCCTCCATCTTCACCACCATGTGTTGCGGCCTCTCCAAAAATGGTGCCTACAAAGCTGCGACTTTCAGAAGTCAAAGATGACAAGTCTACCTTGGTCATGAAACCTCCTTCGAAGACGCAGAAATCTCTCGTTCAGATGCAGCTCAATTTCGGGCAGTCCATGCGAAAGACATGCAAAGAATGTCGTATGGAATTTGTACCCTCCGCCCCAGAAGACGTTGCTCTACACAAGAAATTTCATGCCCAACACACGAACGGCGTTTCGATGGACCGAGACTTCCTTACCAAAGTCAAGACAGAAAAGGCAGTCTGGCATGGACCGAACGGAGACTTTATCATATCCCTCAGCTCTCAAGATCCCAGACATTGGCTGAAGAAAGCCCGTGCCGTGTTTGATATGGCAACAGCAGACTTGGGGGCTGTTGACATATCAGATGAGAAGCTATGGGGATGGCAGACCTCTACATCCGCTGCTCGGAGAAACTCGGCAGATGCGAAGGAAGGTAGTTGCGACAGGTACAAGCTGTATCTGTACATCGACAATGGTAGATGTGTAGGTGTTTGTCTTGCAGAAGGAATTGAGAAAGCATTCAAGGTTCTCGAGTCAAAGAAGGGAGTGAGGGGTGAGGAAGAGGAAGAGGAAGAGAAGGAAACGGTGACAACGACATCAGACATACCTCAGATACAGGGGAGTGAGTTGTTGTCCATCAGCGAAGAAGCGGACGAAGCCGCAATTGGCATCTCTCGAATCTGGACATCCAAAGGGTCGAGGAAGAAAGGAATCGCAAAGGCACTGCTGAAGTGTGTTGCAAAGACGTTCCTCACAAAGGTTACAGCCAAAGACATGGTTGCTTTTAGTCAACCTACCGAGATGGGCACAGCCCTAGCGAGGCGGTGGTTTGAACAGGAACACGGATGGCATGTATACATCGATTGATCGAAACAGATCAAGTTGGAAATACTATCACAGAGTCACGAACAGTTCTTCCGTATTGCCGATCAGTGCCAAAGTCGAAGTTTGATAAGCAGCTTCGCCATGCCGGAATGGGCGGAGTCGACTCAGAAGCGAGACGGATTGGGTGGAATGATGGAATGAGTTTTGGTCGGGAATAAAGGCAAAAGGGCACCCAGCAGCATGGTAAGTTGACGTTTGCAAAGGGGTACAGCGCATGACTGCGATGATGTTGTTGTCGATGGCTTCGATGCTGTCACAGATGGATAGAGTTCAGGCCGCGGGGAAAAGGTCGTGGGTCAAATCGGCTTCGCCGCGATCAGCGCTTTTGGCGAAACACGCGGCTAGCTGGTCTCAAGACTGCCCAAGACGATCGAGAGCGTTCAGGCATGCACGATGAAGCAATCAAGCGGTAGAGACTAGAGAGAGCACAAGCTACGGATGACCATGGCGGGCAACCCTTTCAGAAAGTCCCAATTCCTGTCGCTGGATGTTGGAGCGGCGCGCGAAGCAGCAGCGGCCGACCTAAGACTCGACACTAGTCAGCCAGCGACAACATCGACAAACACACAGAGTAAGGAGCACTCGTCCATACCGCCGTTGCTAGCAGACACAGACTGAGCTTTCCCCAGCCAAGCCAAAAGGAAAGGTGCAGAAGAAGGTTCGCATCTTGTCGCCTGTCGTCAGTCCGGATACACCGGCCGCCCACCAAGAACATGACCCCTTCAACTCATACCTCAACCCTGTGGGGCAGTCTGCATCCATACCACCAAGCACCGAAGAACAAGACATAGACGTCGCTCGCGAGCTACGCAAGTCCTTTATCGATTCACTGGCGAGGGGGGCCTCCAAGCCCAACACTGAGGTCACTGGGGCCGCTGCGCCGATAGCTCCACCGACAGCTTCAGCGATAGCTCCAGCTCCAGCTCCAGCTCCAGCTCCATCGACCTATCCGGCTTCCGTACCTTCCCCTCTGCCAGAAAAGATGGAGAATTTTTCCCAACCAGGCCAAGCACCATACAATCCCTTTGCCAAAACGCTGGCTACCATTGATCCTCAGAATGCCTCGTCGGCTCCTGTCGGACTATCAAGGGATGCATCCGCTGCTTCCGCTAAGCCGGCCATGGATGTTGATGCTTTCACACGCATGCTGTTGACCGGCAACACCCCGTCTGCTTCTCCTGGACCCATGACTCCGTCGAGTGGCCTCCCATCTGCCAGGACCAACTCTCTCGGCGACCTTCACCCCGAGTCTCCCTCTGCTTCCGACGACGAACATCACGATGATCCTCCGGATCAGGACTACGAGCAATTGACTGGCTTGGTCAAGACTCCAGAAGCACACTCCAAGAAACAAAAGCCGCCACCGCCTGCACATCATCATGGGAAAGCCCTCCCTCCAACGCGAAAGGGCCCGCAAACTGTCTCTTTTGCCGACTTTGATGTTCCTGCCACCCCTCCCGCCCTCCCGTCTCCCTCGCTGGCCTCTCCAAAGCCACAGCTCATGAGGTCTCCTTCTGATCTAAACAAACCTCTGCCTCCGCCTCCTCCGCCGCATCAATCACCTAGTCCGGAGGCGGCTCCTCCTATCACTCTAGACCAAGCTGATGGGCCAGCTCAATCACCTCAGCTTCCTGCCGAAGACTTCTACCTTCAGTCCAAAAAAGCTCCCCCTCCACCTCTTTCCCGCAGAAGCAGTCAACTGCGAAGCGGTAGTGGCCGACCTCGCAGCAGCTCCAATCTATCTCGCTCCTCAGTACCAGACGATTACTCCGACGGCACCGCAACACCACCCTCAAAACCACCTCCACCACCAGCACGACGCGTCCCTCACAGCGTAGAAACCGATCTGCCACCTCCATCAGCACGACCTCCCCTCCCACCTCCCCCTCGCAACGCCAAACAAAGACCCTCTAGCGTCAGCCGCACACCCTCCACAACTTCTGTAGGCTCAATAAACAGCCGTACCCAACAACCAGCCATGCCGCCTCCACCACCTCCACGCCGAGGAGAAAACAAACGCAGAAGTCTCGATGGCACTATGCTAGGTATTTCTGCGCCCAGCTCACGTCGTATGAGTGATACAAGTCGCAGATCCAGCGGTGCTAGCTTCGGTGGCAGGACGTCCTCTGTGTCCTCTATTCCTACGGTTGATGAGGGCGACTCTGGTGGTGAGGATAGGAGTTTCAATGCTACGCCGCAGCCGGAGATGCAGAGTGCCGCTGCCGCTTCAGGTGGAGGACCCGATATATTGGCTGATATGTCGGCTATGCAGGCTGAGATTGATGCTTTGATGGCAAGGTCCAAGGGCACGTGATTGCCACAGAAAGAGAAGGTGGGTGGACCGAACGATGTTTTCCTCATTTCTCCATCACTACGAATTCATGTCAAAGGTGTTTCAGTGTTTCATTCTTGGGTATAGAAAGGGGTGCTTCTCTATTGACATAAAGAATTATTTGCTTTTCTGCCCTCTTGTTCGTTTTGATTGATCTCCTCTCATCCTACTACCGGTTTTCCTTCTTCCTTTTCTCTCTTGATTTGAGATCGTTATGCCACCTCTCATGCCACCTTATTTCCTCGTGTGTATGACAGTTTTCCTCCTCTTCTTTCCTCTTTCCATCTCCACGAAACCCAGAAAGAGCCGGGTTTGAAAAATGAAAGTAGCGTTCGTGCCGTGAAAAGCCAAAGCGCACCAAGCATTAGTGTCTTTCCCTCGTCAAGCATGACACATCCTTTATAACATCGACAAGCAAAAGAGATTGTTTTGTCGAGGGAGACTGCGACACAGCTCTCTTCCGGACAAGCTCTTGTCGGTTCTGTGTGTTGTCGAAAACGGCAGTTACTGTCTTCTTTGAGGAAGTCACTCCAGATACTCGCTCTGTTCCGACAGCGGTCCAGTGAGAGCCCTTCTCCTCTTCATTCTCTCTGGGTGTCCTTTCAGATTCGGATTCCATGCTGCCTTGTAGCAGCCTCGATGACACCGCTCAGGCTTCGACGAAGACATCTCTGTTCCAGCCGAAGTGTTTGCTCAATCGCTTACCCATAGATTGGAGCATGACGCTATCGATCTTGGAGACGGGATGAGGGCGGTGGAAGATGATCTTGCGGCTAGACGCAGCGTGATCGAATGCGACGGCTGAGCCACCAACATTGCGAGCGGCGAAATTGAGGTCGGCCATTGAGTGTACGAAGATGTCCCAGTCGAGGTTTGCGGTTGTTTCCTGAGCAGTGACAGGAAACATCTTCTTGACGAGGCCGAATGCACGTAGAGGTGCTGGGATCTGTTGTCTCGAAGTTGAGTCTTCTTCACCGGGCTTAGATTGAGCTGGAGCATCGTCTGGTGCATCGATCGGTGTGGATGGGCGTGTCTTCGGCTTTGGTGCGCGCTCTTCAATTGCGAGTTTCGATACGTCTGGATCTAAGAAACACAAAAGTCAGTCACAGCTTCAATAGCAGAATGGAATCCTGGGCAGATGGTTTCTTGCTCAAGCGATCATATCAGACGTATCGCCGTGCGAAAGTACTTCTTGTGAGATTGCTTTCTTCACCTCCATGGCTACAGCGGCGTCTCTGATTGCTTCCAGTGTCTCAAGGTGCTCGGCTTCTACGAGTTCCGCGTACTCGCTGCTGGTGGACACTGAGATAATGGCAAGAATGGCGTTGATTTCCTCCTGCGTCAGCTTTGTGGTGTTCAGCTCCACGCGCATAGTCTCATGAGCTTGAGTCCAGAATGAGTTCAAGGCTTTGCGCTCGGCGGTCCTGTGTTTGAGCCATACCTCGCTCTTGCGTCCGACGGCAGGTCTCATCTGATCGAACAACTTGAGAGAGCCTGGCATGAACGCATAAACCTTGGCTGGGCCGTCACCAGATACTAGGCTTCTAGTGAAAAGAGTCGAGTTTTGCTTGGCCATATCCAATACCTCCAATGGGCTGCGCCGATTGAAGGCAGGACGATGCAATCTCACTGCGGAAAGCATTTCGTGTAGTGCTGCAGAATCCGACATCTTTGCATAGATGGTTTCGTCCAGTCTTGCGCGCTCTGTTGAATTCGTCTCTGCCACGTGGGCCTCTAGCCTGGCGAGAAGCTCGGATTGATCAAAGCGATTTTCAGCATTTGCGTGGCTCAGTAGCTTCATTACAATCCAGTCGAGCGGGTCCTCATTCCATCCCTGTTTGATGGATGTCTTACGTTCAATTTTTCCGAACACTCGCTTTCCTTCGGAAGTGGTTTCTTTCGGAGCGGGCTTCGTTGTCCAAAGATGCTGAAATCCAGGACGCTGGGGAATATACTTCCTGAGATAATTACTCCACTTCTCCAAGATCATAAGAAGAGCACTCTCGAGTAAAGCTAGGCTTAGCTCTAGACTTTTTGGGAGTGGTTGACCTGGGTGAATACTGTCTCGGTAACGGTTGTATTGGTCTTTGATGCCGGACCATTCTTCACTCAGCTGTTGCCACCTCATGCAGTCCACCACAGCTTGATGGATGTCTTGTGCAACGATGTCGTACTTCCAATCGGTTCTGTATAGTTCGCCGGCAGCCATGACTCTTATGAAGCGGCGGGTGTAGGAAGGATCCGTCTGGAGCAGCCAGAGATGGTCTTGGGCTGCCTGTAAACGAGCCTTGGCTACTGAACAGTAGTAGTCGACGTCAAACCTAGGAGGCTTTGAGAAGGGCTGGTTGATGTAGTCTGACCATAGTTCGGTGCTGTTGGACTGCTTGGAGCCGGCTACAACCATCGCTTGCCACTTGTCTGAACCGTGAACGCTGTCATCGTTGACGCCCTCTAATATGAGGTCCACGATGGACCGGAGTCGTGAGAACATGAGAGCTTGCGCTTCAATAATCAAACGAGCACGCGGATATCCAATGATGTCCCATCGTTCCGCAGCCTCCTTGTTCCACGGCACGAGTTGACCGTAGTTGACACCATGCATGACAATGCAGTGATTCCCGCAATAGTCCACACCGAGGGTTCCATTTTCCCACCCTTGCCTGATCAGATCATTGTCGAAAGGTACCCACTCTTGTAGGGAGTGACGGACGCGATTGTGGATCAGTCCTAGGAGCACTGATGGATTCGACTTCATGGTTGTGGTGCACATGTATGGAAGCAACCTGACTTGTCTGTGGAGCTGACGTTCTGGTCTCCAAGGACCACCATCGTTACGCAGTCTGTACCAAGCCTGCTTCTCGATGGTTGGATCCGCTTCTAGCAAGATTGTCTCACGCTTGTCATGACTCTTCTTTCTCCATCTACTGAGAATCGTGTTTCCGAACTTGTCGCAAAGTCCGACCAGATAAGCTCTATCGATTGTGATCTGAGTCACAAATGCGGTGATCGCGAACTGGGCCTCGGCTGGAGTAACGATGTTTTCGTATCTAAAGAGGTCGTAGTTCTGCTTGTCTGTTCGGATGAATTGCTGTCCACAGCTGTCACACTCGCACGGGGGAACCTTTTTTCCATCTTTAGCCATCACCTGAAAGCCGATGATAGGCGGCATTGTCGCCCGTTGAGGGTGAGTAGGGGCAGACATTCTGTAGTGAGTTTGAGCCCTGTTGTGGTGTGCGCGCTCGAGTGAAATTTCCTTGGTTTGAAGATCGTTGAAGATTCTTGGCTCGTGTGCAGAGTACTACGCTTGCTTGAGTGTAGATCTGACCGCAAGTTAGGGGCTCGCTGTATTGGTATACGGCACGTTTCACTTGGTAGGCCCTCGAGTGTTTCTTGTGAGCAAGTGTTGAAGTCGGAAGGGTGCAACTTCGGCTGCAAAGTGAAGGCAGCAGTCAGAGGTCGAGTGAGCGCGCGACTTGGTTTGTGATTAACGGATTGAACAACAGCGGTCGTTGGTGCTTCTGGAGATACCCAGATGTCATCTGCTTCAACACAGCGGCGAAGGATGCGAGATAATCAACACTTGACTAACGTGAATCTTCCTGTTTGCGCATAACAACAAGACGCGGCTCACACAGTTGAGAAACAACAACAACGCGTTCGAGGGAGATGAGTGATCATTCACGCGTAGAAGGAACAACGCAATCAAGAAACAGAACAAGTGAAGAGAAGACAACAAGATTGAATTGCTACACAAGAAGAAAGACCCGCACTCGCTCTACCTATGTTTCCATGTATGCTCGCCAGTTGCGACCGTTTGCTCAGGAGGAATGAAAGTCCCCAGAAGTCTACATCGTACTATGGCATGATCCTTACCCAGTCAACCATCAGAAGGGAGTCCCCAATGATGAAGACTGGAGGAAGAGAGTTAGTTGAGCACATCGCACAAAGCGAATTGATGACCTCAGAGATTTCTGGCAAAGTGATATGATGATCAAGTTGCAGCATGAAACTCGTATCAACACTCGTCGCAGCAAGTGGCATGAGAAAGAAAGAGGGAGGCAGAGTGGTGAGAGGAGAGACTTTATAGGTGTTCTGGCGGTCCTCGCTCACGGCTTGCTTAGTAAGCAGCGAGGACGCCGGAAGCTTCCAGCCAATAGCTCGAGTGACGGGCTTTGCAGTTTCCAGCAAGTGAAGTGTGACTTTTCGACTTGATATTTTGTACTACATAATCATTTTATATACCATCCCCACATTCTTTGCTTGACGTGCGCCACAACCGTTGCAGATCATGAACGTCTGGCTCGTGCAGCTCGTTAGGACTTGCCCGCCGGCGTGCGTCGCGCCCAGAACTTCGTCCACATCATGGCATACATATTATTGTCCAGGAAACATGTACACTGCTCGAACAATACACTTTAGAGATATAGTGTCACTGTCTCAGTCGACCTGTATGTCTCCAAACTTTTGCATATGTGAAGGATCGTCCGCGATGGTGAGAACTGCTCGTGCTGTGCCATTCTCCACAGAGCTCTTACGGGCAAGTATCATTTAGAGGCTATCTCGCTCTATGTCTTGCGCGCGTATTTGATGCTCCTACAGGAAAGCGCAGTGTGACACTGGAAGCTATACAGGCCCACTAAAGGTAAGAAATCGTGATCGTTGCTGCATAAGATGCTTCCTCGGGAGAAAGACAGGGTGATGAGTTTGACAAGCAGAATGCGCACAGACCACCATGAATGATGAGCATGTCAAGCTGTGTTGATGTCAGGAACAGGAAGAAGATAATCATGGCAAATATGTTTGGAGCTCTTAACAGATTTATCTCGCGCCTGGACTCAGATCCACAAGCCCAGAAGCAGGGTGGAGCATCCGACACGTACGGCTTCCAGGTGCTTCGCAACAACAACCCAGAGCTACCCCTGGAGCCATGGTTCGACTCGATCATTGGTATCAACGGCCGCACCATTGTATGCGCAAACACACCATGCCAGTAGTAAGATCCGGCAGCTAAGACGTCGCAGGATAATCCCGAGCCCAGTCTGTTCGTTCAGGAGTTGCGCAATTGCGCCGGCACCAACATCAGTCTCGGAGTGTACAGTGCCAAGGGACAGCAGATCCGCGAGGTCTTCATCTCTATCCCAGCAGACGGATCGCCGCTCGGTCTCGCTCTGCAATGGTCGCCGCTCACGACTACCGAAGCTGTATGGCACATCCTTGATGTCATTCCCAACTCGCCCGCCGACGTCGCTGGACTTCTCCCCTACAGCGATTATGTTATTGGAAGCCCGGAAGGCTTGATGAGGGGTGACAGCGGGCTTAGCGAGCTGATTGAAGACGTAAGAAGAGAGAAAGGCACACTCCAAAGTCTGAGACTGACAGAAAGCAACAGTTCCTCAACCGCCCACTCCGACTGTACGTCTACAACAACGAATACGACGTGACGCGCATGATCACAATCACCCCTTCGCGTGGTTGGGGCGGTGATGGCGCCCTGGGCTGCGTTCTGGGATATGGAGCTCTCCATCGTGTGCCTGCTCCCTTGAACGAACCAGCACAAGCGCCCGGCGAGACCCTCTTCGAAACAGCCCGCTTCAGCAACGAAGAGCCTCGTTCTGCTTCCACCCCATCCGGCGACTTCCTGGTACCTGCAAACTTGAACCTCAGCGCCACTACCCCACCTGCAAGTACTGGAGTGACGGGAGAGAAGAGGGGCTCTAGAAAACAACGGGTCCACCATGCCATATCCCCTACTGCTGGTCTCGACGACTATTTTGCCGAGGGAGAGCAAAAGAGCCGTGAGTTGGACAACGCGCCTACTCCCAAGCCAACTCAGGGTCTACCGCCTCCACCAAAGGCAGGTGGCCCACCAAGATCCACAAAATCGCCTGCTGTTGATGCAGCGTCTGAGGAGCTCGAAGCAGAAGTAGGAGACGCTTGATAGAGATAATGCAATAGGATACGTGTTGCTCTGGGCCTTTGCTCTTGTATTAGGCTTGTAAACTACTTCAACTCGCACTAGTTCTTGTACTCTCTGTTCACGATCGCAAGCACTCATAATGTTTCGACTTTACATCGTTGTGTTTGCCTCCTTCCGCTTTGATGCTTCCCTGCCAAGCTTGCGAATCTGGTATAACATAACTCAGAGGGAAGTAGCGCTGGCCAGTTCTTGCTTTCTAGCAGAAGCTCCTTTCGCCTGTTTACTCGACGAAGCTGTCACGCAGTCTCCACCCATCTCGAATACATACAGCTTTCATCACCGGCAATTCCATTTTTCGCCGTTACATCTTATCATCATGCGTTTCCCGTTCCTCATAGCCTGTATATTGGCATTCGCATGCATATCCGTGGCAGCGACCGATGCCTGTACCTCATGGGAGAACTTCCCTGCTGAAATTTCGAAGCCCAAGACCTCGAAATTCGCCCTCTTGCTCAAGCCATTCCAGGGTGTTATCGATTTCATGTTCCATCGATTCCCTCGTTCCGCCAACAAAAAGAACGCCAAAGACCTGCCTTGGACCATCGCCACTTATCCAGCTTACGCAAACCAGACTGAGGATGGTTGGAATGTACACATTCATGGCAATCTGCACAACCGACAACCATTCAGCAAGAAAGAGCTGAACGAACTAGTCCTCGAATCCATGCTTCGCGTCCGTCTCGTGAAGAGTAAGTGGAAGTTCTGGCAACGCAACTACCACACATTGACCAAGACTGAGCTGGAACATGCAAGGCCTCTGATGCATGAGATCGCCTCAGTTCCTATCAAAGACGGTGTCATCGGGGTCTTCTTCCCGGCCTGCGAGCAAAGTTTTGTTCTCCCGACTAGAACCAATGTCGAAGGCTCTTTCTACGGCGCCATCACTGTGCCTGATGAATGTGTCCCCTCGACTGCGTCCAATGAGACTACCACCACCATCCCGACCACCAGAATGATTCTGGCACCTTGCAACGTCCGCACCCCAAGAGACGATGATGTGAACAACGCCGCAGACGTATTCTTCGTTCCTCCAAAAGGAGTGACCATCATTGCCGACATTGATGACACGCTGCGCGTCATGGATGTCTGGAACGTGAAGCAAACACTACTGAACGCCTTTGCCCGACCACTCACGCCATGGAGAGATATGCCTGAGGTGCTGAATGACCTGAAGGGTCGGATCGAGGCAGAAGGTCAAAATGTTCATTTCCATTACCTGACAGACGCCCCCGAAATGATCGCAAGCACCTACACCCCAGCCCTGACAAAATTCTATCCACCTGGATCTTTCGACTTCCGTCCTATCAACTTCACCCGTCCCAGGGAGATGATCAACGCCCGGTTTTGGAACGTGAAGCGACTCATGGAGAGCTATCCTGAGCGAAGGTTCATCGCGATTGGTGACACCACGAACGCGATGGGAGAATTTCCGAAAGACATGGCAAAGTTCTCTCCTCAAATTCAATGTCTTCTTGTTCGAGATGTCTCGGCTACAGAAAAGTCCAATTGGGTCATCGCGGATACAAGCACGTACATCGGGCTCCTTGCAAATGAGTATCTCTTCTTCCGTGTCCCAGGCGATCTCTATCGACTGTCAGCGAAGCATATCGCATCACTAGTGCCAGGCCATAATCCTGGATCCGAGACACACGGCTGCTTTGACAGAAAACACAAGCTACGCCAAAGCATGAGCCCAAGTACTTCCACTCACGCCAAAGCGAAGAGCCTCCTTAAAGCATTTTGGTGGAACATCAAGTGCAGCTTCTTATGGTTCACCCACCGACCAAACCCAAAGTGCCCCTGGGATCGCCTCGCTGGCGAGAAGTACTACAATGGCGACCTGGAGCCAGAAGTGAGATTGGAGCCTTACATCGATCACCTGCCTGTGGGAGAGGCCAAGCTTGATAACCCCCAAGATATCGACGCTCAGGGTGATGACGATCCGGAAGCCGAAGACGACGACGAAAGTGATGACCAGGACGAAGATGGCCAGGGCGAGGATGGTCAAGACGAGGATGGTCAAGACGAGGATGGTCAAGACGAGGATGATCAAGACGAGGATGATCAAGAAGAGGATGATCAAGACGAGGGTGGCCTGGACCACCATGGTCAGAACAGGACCGTCCAGGATGTTCATGACCAGGACGTTGACGAACAGGATGCTGACGAACAAGATGTTGGTCACCAGAATATTGTGATGCAAGATCCTGAGCACCGTGTGCACGTACTTGCTGGAGAAGACGTTCCTCACCATGGGCATATAATTCACGCAGATGATCAAGAAGATGACCACGACCGTGGTCATGACGAGGAATAGAGCGATGAAGGGTACGAGTAGGACAGGCATTTGTCAGATTATCACGATTATTACAGAACCCTAGAGATGAATTAATCAGTCTTGCCTCTTCCTCAACCACCCGTTCTGATGTGCGAACCTACCGTTAGGTCTCTCAGTCGATGGTGAATATCTGATTGACATTTACGTGCTGCATGTCAGTCTCAGTAATTTTCTACATGGAACATTTCACAAGAAGGTGCTCATCACGACCGAAGAGCGAAAAAAAGACGCGAGATGGCAGGAACAGGGACGCATATAAGAGAGAAGCAAATGAGGGTTCGGAGCAAACACTCTATTCATGAAAACTCCACCCATGCAATCCTCTACTGTAACCACCCTCATATAGGGAGCCTCACTCTTCGTGAGCAATAGAGATAGTCAATACACTCGCCAGAAATAGAATGAGAAACGCCTCCAACACCATGTCCCCTCAACTCCCTAGTTCTCAGACCCATCAAAGCCCATGGACTTCTCAACAATATTCCGCCAAACGACGATATCCCGCCAGAAAAGAAAACGCTGCTCCTAGCGTCGCATAACACTATCATGGTATTGACTCCGAGGTCTACTTTCACCATGCTCTCTACTTCTATCGATGCACTGTTCCTAATACTGCATACCGCCTCCTCCGTAATTCTCCTGACGGTCATCCAAAGAGCGGTAGTTTCCTCCTCTTCCTCTTCCTCTGCCTCCACCACGGCCGCCGAAACGGTTACCGCGGCCTCCTCTGCCTCCACGGCCGCCTCTGTTGTTTCCGGGCTTGGAGACGCCGCCGCCGCGGCTATTGTGGCCTGTGTAGTTGTTGCGGTTGTTATTGTTGTTATGCTGACCCGGACCTGTGGGGACGTTGGGGCCGAATTGCATAGCTGTAGGATCGAGTTGCGAGGTTTGAGGGTCTTTTGGCGGTTGCGGTGGTTGAGGTACACGGTCTGAGCCCAGAGCTGGGAAGTCTTCTTCACGATGATGTCTACGCTGTTGAGGGCGAGGTTTTGACGCATAAGAATTCTCGTAATCGTCTTGGTCGGCAGATTCTCTTTCGATGCGGAGGAGTACTTTTTCGCCGACCACGGTTTCGAACTCGAAGGACTGCTCGGGTGATGTGGGTTGCCAGTTCGAGATGTACTTTGCGTCGATTGGGCGGGCGTTGTTGCGGAGGGAGATTACGACGGTGGGTGTTGGGTTTTCGGAGTAGAAGCGTGCTCTAGTGTCGGCGGGCTCGACACGGGCGGCCCATAGCTTGTTCTCGAAGTGTGAGATGCCTGTTACTCTCCAAGTCATGCGATGACCAAGACCTCCAACCTTATTGAGGATGCTCTGCGGTGCGGGACGAGGAGTGATGAGGATGTTGTTTGCGAGGGTCCGCCAGTCGCGGTCGGCAGTGTTCTTGGCCAGGGAAGCAAAGCGCTCCGTGTCCTGAGGTGAAATCAGGTAGCCGGTGTAGAAGACGTTACGTTTGATGGCCAAAGGTATGAGACCCGGCACATCGCCATCGACAACGGCTTGGTTGTGTTTGTTGATCATACGCTGAACCTCTGACACTTCAACAAGAGGGTCGAGAGTGGTGGATTCTTCTGTGACTTGGATGACGTCGGCTTGGATGGGAGAGCGGGATGAGACTGTGCGATTGAAGGTATCGAAGAAGTCGCGGAAGGCTTTGGTACTGCAGAAGAGTTAACATGGTGTTACGGTAGCAAGAAGGGAAGGAGGGCGCACTGTTTTGGGCGGTCCTCGTAGATGCGGATTTCTTCAGCATCCGAGTATGTGCAGACCAAGTCGCGCAACAAGTCCTGCTTGAAGAGCATTGTCGACGAGAAGCGCTGACCAGCAGGGCCGACAGCAGGCTTCAGACAGACCATGTCGAACTCGAGCTGCTTTGCTCTGAACATGCGAGTGACCAAGTCGGCGAAGCCTCTCTCATTGCGACCCGTCAAGAGCACCGTGAGAGCGTCCTTTTGCTGCATTGACAGTCGCACGAGGTCGACGATACCCTCATTCCACCAACCTGACCAGGCAGTCTTCTCCTCCTCTTCCAGGCCCTTTCCCGTCGAGGCCAGGATACTCGCATCGTGCCACCATCCGCCAGTCGATATCTGCTCGAGCGCTTGTAGTGTGCCTATACTCGGACCAGCCCAGACTTGCTTGTTCGGTAGCGGACTGCAGAATAGCGTGTTGTCAAAGTCGTAGACGTGGATGGCCTTGATCTTGTCCATATCCGGGAGAACGGTAGGGTCCTGACATGACCATCTTTTGAGACCCGTCACTGTATGCATTGCGGTTCCGTCCATGGTAGATGTGTGAGACAAGCGGCGCGCGATTGGAGACAGAGAGCGAGCGACAGAGAAGATGCGCATACAATTATCACTATCTGTGTCTATGACGAGAACAAAATGTTCTAGGAAGCTGCGACTCGACGAACTCTCCAATGAGCAAAGGCTTTGTCGATCTGAAAAGGCTCGGCCCGCTCCCTGCATGACGTTGATTGCCTTCCGAATGTAACGAACTTCTCGACTTTCCATTCCTTCCTCTTTTGTCTTTCTTCGCCGTATGGAAGCATTGCAGAAGGATTATGACCCAACTCTCGGCTTCAGCATCAAGGGCAAGGCCAAGCAGCGAGATGCTCCTCAAGACACCTGCGTTATCTGCTTGGATACCGTCACTGAGCGCGCCGTCGCCGTCCCTTGCAATCACCTGAACTTCGACTTCCTCTGCCTATGTAGCTGGACCCAAGAACATCCTTCTTGTCCACTATGCAAGACTCCCCTGACAGCCATCGAATACGACTGGCGGTCGCCAACAGATCGCAAGGTCTACACCATTCCTAAGAAAGAAGACAAGCCCAAGGCACCCGCTGCTGCAACAAGTACAGACCGATTCCACCTACCTCGTCGACGTCCTGCCCAGAACAATCCGAGAATACACAACCCAAATGCTGCTCTCGTGTTTCGTCGTCGCATCTATGCAGAGCAGAACTACAGTCTCCACGTTGGCGCAAACCGCACCTCTCAATACCGCAACTTCACTCCCGCGACCTTCACAACCTCTCCTGCTCTCCAGTCTCGTGCTCGCCTATTCATGCGCCGCGAGTTTCAGGCTTTTGATTTTCTGGCTGAGAACAATGCTAGACTCGGCTTTTTGATCGAGTATATTGTGGCTATACTGAAGACGACCGAGATGAAAGATGCTGCCGGCTCGGCGAGTGCTTTGGTATCAGAGTTCTTAGGAACAAGTGCCGGATCATTGTTTCTACATGAGCTCGAGGCTTGGTTGAGGAGCCCATACGAGAGACTGGAAGACTGGGATCGTCACGTTCAGTATGCGCCCAAGCGGCCTAGATATCAGAACGGCTGATGGCCAATGACACCTTTGAGTCTAGTCATAATTCGCACGCCGATAGCACCTCCTGTCAAAACACGGAAGCTACGCGGAAATTCATCTTGCGGAGAAGTCATCCTGCAATGACCAGCGCCGATATTACGAGCATAGCAGAATCTTTTCGCAATACTATGCGGGAGTAGAGCGCAGCGTCGATGATGATGGCTCATGCGCACACTTGCGGTCATAGCACTTGCTAACGACAGCGACGGTGACAGCCAGCGACAGCGTAAGCAGCGACCAAAACCGAACACCACAACATTCTTCTCCAGTGCCCAGCCATTACAGCCAGCACACCAACGAAAAAAAAGGCGCCACCATCAAAGGAAAAGGGAAAAAGGGTCCCTTTCGAACCAGTCGCTGAGGGAACGACAACTGATCCTATTACGGCCCAAGATGAAGAAGGGAAAGATGTTTTGGCGGAGTCATTACTAAAGAGCGCTCATTATGTTTGACGCCATGAGTGTGCAGGACTCTTGCCAGTAAGAAGGGAAGGGGCAAGTGGGTAGGTTAGAAAGGCTCGAAGTGCGCTGCAGCACACCGCGAACCCCTCAGGTGGGTTCAAAAGATTTGCACAACCTCTAGCCCGAAGACGAGTGTGTATGAAGAAAGAAAGGATGGTAGGGGGAGGGGAGAGGACATGTTATATAGGGATGGATGCTTAGTAAGCAAACTTGCTCAAAGATATCATCTCTCTATGACTCTTGGACCACTTCGCATGCCTGCTGATGACTCTGCTTCTTGCAAGCTGTTCATACCTCTGATCAGATTGTTATCAGATAATCAAAGGTTCTTCCAGATCGCCCTGAGTCTTCCCCCCTTCACATTCGGCGTCAACGCTTCATCCGGCACGAGTCTAGTTGCTTGTTTGGCAGCATCGACATCTCCTCTCCTTCCAGCATCCAGATCAATCTCCTCTAACCTGTGGAACTTCGTCTTGTTCCAAACCTTGTAGACCAAGTAAATGATCGGGAATAGTGGAATCAGGATATACGCATCCACGAAACCACCAGCGTCAAAAGGCACGAAGTTGCCCCATCCTTGCACCAGAGCGAGGAAGATATTTGCTGCGAGTCCAAAGTAGGCGTTCCAAGGATACCACATAGATCTGAAAGGCAATTCCTCTGGCGTGCGTCCTTGACGTGCCCATGCGGCTCGAAAGCGTAGATGGATGAAACTGATACTGCCCCAGACCAAGAAGGTCGAGACTCCAGACAAGTTGACAATGTAGTTGTAAGCCTTTCCTGCTCCAGTGCTGACGTTCATCATGGAGATGGCGCCAAAGAGGTTCGTAAATACGATGGCTGCGACCGGCACACCGCGTTTATCTGTCCATCCTAAGAATCTCGGCGCCTTGCCATCTTTCGCCATGAATAAGATAGTCCTCGAGCCGATGTAGATGGAAGCATTTGTCGCCGAAAGACAAGTGACGAAGATGAAAGCGTTGATGAGGTGAACACCTCCATTCCACCCAGCATTCTGAATCGCAACCGTCATTGGCGATTTCAACGCACGACTGCCCCCAATAGCAAGCCCATCCGCATCAGCCGGGCATACCAAGCCAAAGAAGAATGCGGATCCCATGTAGACGAAAAGGATGCGAGCAAAGACCTGACGAATGGCCAAAGGCACCGCAACACCAGGATTCTTCGTCTCTGTCGCCGCAACAGCAACACTCTCAATGCCAGCGTAGAAAGTACTACAAAACACAAACACAGTCGCCACCCCCCTGAACCCATTCACAAAAGCTCCAGGATTGTGATAATACCTGAATCCCAGCGGTTCATCCTGGCCAACCAACCCCCCAGCAGCATAAACAATCGCAAAGACAAAAAACGCAGCAAGTCCAGCCAACTTCAGCAACGCGAGCCAAAATTCCGCCTCTCCAAAGACTTCGACCCCAAGCAACTGGAAACCGAGAAAGAAGAACCAAAAGATGAGAAAGTAACCCCATAGCGGGACTTGAGGGCCCCAAAAGGTAAAGATGGAGGAAATGGTATTATACTCATTCGCCAGTACTGCAACCCAAATGATGAAATAATTCCAACCCACCGCGACGCCGAAAGCTTTGTCAACCATACGTTCGGCCAGAGAGGTAAACGCACCTCCTGATGGGTAGAGCGTGGTCAATTCGCCGAGCGATTGCATGATACTGAATGCGATTATACCGATCACGCCGAAACCGATGAGGAGGGAGGCAGGGCCGCCATTGGAGAGAGCACCGCCTGCGCCGACGAGGAGACCGGGTCCGATGATGCCGGCTAGAGCCATCATGGTGAGATGTCGGGTTTTGAGACCGCGTTTCACACCTGTTTCTGGGTCGATGAGGGCGGCGTCTGATTCTGGGTCATGGTGAAAGTCTGGGGATGGGTGGGCAGCTGGCGAAGCGAATTTGTTGTCTAGGACTGCCATTCTGATGGCCTTGTTCCAGTCCAGATGTTTGAGCAGAAGAGAATCCAAGATGCGTGATTTGTGATCGTGATCGCTTGAGAGACCGAGCAGCGTATCACCCAAGTCCGGCCGAGTCGATTATAGATAGGGCAAGACGCGGAAGAAGAGAGAAGTGGGAAGTTGCATGAGCAGTGATAAAAGAAGATTACTTGACCTCCATACCGACGATCCTACACACTCACCTTTGTCTAAATAGATGGCGAAATTTTGTCTATATTGGACGATCTTTTAAATGACGCCATCCCAAGGGATTGTCGCGAAATCCTCAACATGCTTGGCTGTGAACTGGATAAATTGATAGGATGATGATGCTCAGCCAGCGAGATGTACTTCGTCTTTCGTACGGTATGAGCAGTCAACGTTGTGTCATGCCGAATGTGAGGACAGAGGTCAGGAGTTGAGGTCGCAAGCTTGAGAATGGAAGACAAACGTGCTGAAAGGCTAATTTTCGATTACATCGGAGTCGAACTCCGCAGTCACTCTGGCAGAAGATGGCTACAGTATTTTGTGTTGTTCAGGTCAGAAATGCTAGCGAAACTCTCAATTGTTTCCCTAGGAAGGAAATATGGGTGCCACCATGGAAGCTCCAGTACGTACGCTCAGTCTACGCACATACTACATGCTCCTTGGTAGACCATTTCGTAAGACTGGTTTCCAATGAGAGATGGCAGATAGTTTCAACTCGACCAATGTCATAATCCAGAGCACGATCATACGATTCCCTGAAAACAGCCTCTTGGTTTGTCCAACAGACAGAAATTCGACTCGCAGCAACAAGAGATGAGCAGTGAATTCTGCTTCGAGCTGACCACACCAGATTCGCAAGACCAAAGAAAAGCTCGACTGAGATTGAACATAGGCATAACATCGTAAATAAGTGTCTATATGCTATTAGTACACAACAGAGCTTCGAGCTCCATGTTTTGTGTTTTGTTCGGCCGAGACGTCTTGGACTCTGGCAGTAATGTACAATATTTTACAAAAGGTCGATGAAAGGTCTATTGCAGACGGACCATGCCCTTGAAGCGACTGGCGATTCTCTGGAAGAAAGTGCGGTCGGGGACTTCGTCGAGCTCCTTAACAAGGGTTGTGTAATGCTCGGGTGCTGAGGCAGGGTGCATCATAGCATTTGACAAAGGGTACTGTGATATGTCAGATTGCGTTCTGGAAAAGTCTTTGTCCAGGGCTTGTCGCGACATACAGTCGAAGAATATCTGTTCTCGAGCAGCGAGTACAAAGCATTGATCTCGCGGAGCTCATTTCTCGCTTTGGGTGCTTGTGTCTGGGCCGTGTTGGCCTGATTGACTTGTGCGACGGGTGCAGCTTCAAGACGCTTCTTCAGGACGGATTGGAAGGAGATTTCAGGGCGCAGACGGTCTACGGGCCATTGTGAGAGGATGCGGGCGTAGTGCTTTGAAGCTTGCTGTCGTGTCTGGTCAGTCGCCTTTGTATGGTGGCACAAAGAGCAATCCACTTACAGCGCGTGACATTGTGAATGTGATGTGGCGAGGGTAGGATTATTGTGTTTGAGTATGAATTATACAGCAATTGTCGAAGTAACAAAAGTAGTGACGAATAGACTGGCAGCGTCTAACAATTTGATCGACGACATCATCAAAACCCTTTCGCATTTTACGCAGTACCCCAGATTCCCTTGGGCTGAGGCTGAGGTGCGTGGCTTAGCGCGGGCGATACGCTGATACGCTGTACGGATCGCGGGAGTGTCGGGAAGCGAGGTCGACCTGAGAGTGAGACTAGGCTTCCATAATCCTCGCATCACCAGTCACTGCGACCCGTCCATTCTCTTCTACCACCATCCGTCTTGTTTTTGATATCTCGATTATCTTCCCGCCTCCGACTCCGACTCCTGAGATTTTGCACCCCATCTTCCGTCGCTCTTTTTGCCTTTTATTCCGTCGACTCGACTCTGTTTACTTTCGCCTCCTTTGACCGCCGACCCTGACCAGCGACCCTTCTTCTCCGCCCTTCGGCCCACTTCGTCTTATCTCAAACGCCCAACCTTTGCGCTCCGTCACCATAATGTTTTCCTCAAACTATGAGCGGGTGAGTATTGTCTTTGCTTGCTGTTCTATTGTATTCGCATATTCTGACTCGACTCGACTCTCAGGTGCAAACACATGACGAGGACGACCACGTAACCGGCCAACACTCACAACCAATCCCAAACTCGCCTCCGCCGTCCTTCCGCTCTCTCAACTCCTCTCGCCGCAATTCTGCTCAACACGACTACAATCGCGACCAGGATGCCGACCGAGAAATCGACGACGCTTTTGCCGCTCCTTCGGATGACGAGGACGACCATGATGGCCCCGACGCCGACCGTCGACGACTGGTCCAGTCCAACGACCGCGACTCTCCCGAACCCACAGCTCCTGAGGTCCAACCTCCACGACTAGGTCGCAGAGTCACTGAGATTAATATGTTCCTACCTGGCGGCAGTCGCTCAAGCAGCAGCAGGACCTACGGAGGTGGAAACAGCGTCAATGATGGTGTCTTTGCCAACATCTCGGCAAAGCCTACCCGTGGCGAGGAACTTGAGGAGAAGCCTCCGGTACGTTTGACCGCATTTTCGTCCCCCCTTTCTGCAATTTACTGACCTTATCGCAGACATATGAGCAAGCAGCTGCCGACTCAGCACCACCATACTGGGAAACCTCTATTTTGGCCCCTGGAGCCTTCAACAGCGACGACATCTTCGTCGACGGCCTTGTTGTTGGCAGTCTCTTCTCCTTTGTCTGGAACGCTCTGATCTCCATGTCCTTCCAACTCATCGGATTCCTCCTCACATACCTCCTTCACACCACACACGCCGCAAAGCACGGTTCTCGCGCAGGTCTCGGTATCACATTGATCCAATACGGCTTCACATTCCGATCAGTACCCTCGGATCCTGTTACTGGCGTACCTGCCAACGACCCGAACGGCACCATCCCTTCAGACCCTAACGCTCACGACTTCGATCCTTCAAAGGTTGCTGGAAATGTCACCGGTGTGGACGAATCAAGCGGACTTGGTGCTCAAGACTGGATTTCGTACGGCCTCATGATTGTCGGCTGGTTTATTCTTATTCGATCTGTCAGCCAATTCATCCGTGCCAGGCGGCAGGAGATGATCATCCGCGGTACTGCTGATCGCGGTCTTGGTACGGCTGTTGTAGCAAGCAACGAGACGCCTGAGCAGGCCGTCTAAGCACAGCTCGGTGGATGTTCTGCGAAATCTTAGGAGGGTCTTGGTTGGGACGGATGTAATGGTGTACAGTGGAGTTTTTCCCTATGTGGTGATGATCATATCACACTTTTTGGTTTCAGATTGCATTAACAGCGGTTGGGATGGTCTCTTTTATTATGGGATCAAGGTTTTAGGGTTTCTTATAGCTGTGCGCGTGCAAGCAACAAATTCAGCTACTTTCCTCTTCTGCTTTCGAAACGTGCATTTGTAGGAGACCGATGAAACATTGTACTTGAGTTCTTGTTTTTTTTTTGTTGATAGTAAATATTATACATAATCCAGGTCAGCACTTATCTTCTTCTGATCATCCGCTCGACGCTCTTCCACACACCCGCTGGAGATCTTCTCATGAAGGCCAAGTAGTATGCAGCACCAAACACCAAACCGCCCAAATGACCAGCATGAGCGATAGACGAAGTAGGCGAATCCAGGAAGTATGAGTCGATCAAGCCATACCCGGCAACAAATACCCAAAGCGGGAATGTGATTGGAATCAACATCAACTGCATGGGAGCATTGGGCATCAAACAAGCAGTCAATGCGCCTACACCCATGACAGCGCCAGAAGCCCCTAAAGCACTGGAATTGTAATTGCGAGTCTTGCTCTGCCAATCACTGCGGTTTGCCTCTGCGACCTTTCTCCTGCGATGATAGAGGAAGCCCATTCCACCAGTGATTGCCGAACCTCCAGCCACAGCAAAGAGATGCAGACCGTTCATTCCAGGGATGAACGCGCATAGCGAGCAGAAGTTGTACAACGAGAGCATGTTGAAGGCGGAATGCATAGGATCGATATGAGCAAAGGCAGAAGTGATTACAGTCCACCATCGTCCACTGTCAAAAGATGCTGGAGAGAGTAGAGTGTGGCCGAGGATCTTCTTTTCAAGACGCCAGTCTTTTGTGTATTTTGCGTAGTTTATGGCGCCAAAGACCATTGCATTCGCGGCGAAGAGGAAGTAGAAGGCTGACATTACGCCGTTTGAGCCAGCACGGCCATAGCCTCCAGAGTGATAGAAGCGTTGGATACGCTGAAGTCGGAACTGGCTGATGGGATCGAGTTCTCTGTTCATTGTGCGTGTCGTTGATGGGTTGAAGAAAGGGTGGCGTGGTCTGAGTAGGGATGAAGCTGTACGAGATTGGAGAATTGGATTGGAGTTGCTCAGCACCAACCTCTGGCGGAGCATTTGGGAAAACATGGTTTGTTTGGTTGATGCGATGGAGTCGAGCTGGTATATATTATCGGGTCATCGGATGATGTTCGCCTACAGAGCTGTGGCACGAACAGCTGTGGTGAGCGCTTATGAATGAGCTGTCTTATCGTTGCTTCACTTTGACAACTGATCAGTCAGGTGAAATGTCAAGAATAAGGTAACTTCAATACTGTTCTAGAAGGGTTAGAATATCAGGAAGGAGCAATTGATGTATGGTAGCTCAATCAGGTCGTGTGATTGGCCGACGTGTGCCAAGGCTCTACTTGATCAAGCTTGGTGATATCCGCATGGCAAGCGCACGACGACTCTTTTGTTCATTGCAACCTTCTCTTCGCCGCCTATTGTGCACTCCCGCTTGATCTACCACCAGCTCGCTTCATCCTCTTGCCCACACCAGAACTGCAAACTACTCCGCCGCTCGATTTCACACCTGCATTAACGTGAAGACTGCGTAACTCCACCCACGACGAACTCCGTGTCACGAAACAAGCGACAGCTCATCCACCCCAAACACCAACAAACACACGCTCTATTCGAATCGCGATTACCACACTCAGTGTACCTCTTCACTGCGCGCATCCACCCCCACATTCACACCAACTCACTCGACCACATTGCATTGCGTGTTTCTTGAGCTTACGTCTCTTTCTCTTTCTCCCCCCCACCACCACATCTCACACAACGACATACAATGGCGGATCAACTCGCAAGTCAGCTCGAAGCTGCCTCGCTCAAGTATGCCTATACCGGTCCCCAAGCTTATCCGGAACCACACGCTGACAAGATCTCCCCTCAGTGAATCAAACCAGGCAGACGGCAACTGGAGGTCAGGACTGAAGGTACCTGCCAAGGATGGCAGAGTCCAAACAGAAGATGTTACCGCGACCAAGGGTCTCGAATTCGAAGATTTCTATCTCAAGCGCGAACTGCTCATGGGCATTTTTGAGTCAGGTTTCGAAAAGCCCTCACCCATTCAAGAAGAAGCTATCCCCGTCGCTCTTACCGGCAGAGATGTCCTTGCCCGCGCAAAGAACGGCACCGGAAAGACGGCTGCTTTCATCATCCCCACTCTCGAACGCGTCAACCCCAAGAACAGCAAGATTCAGGCCTTGATCCTGGTACCTACGCGAGAACTGGCTCTCCAAACATCGCAGGTCTGCAAGACGCTTGGAAAACATCTTGGTGTAAATGTCATGGTCACTACTGGAGGTACTGGCTTGAAGGACGACATTATCCGCTTGAACGAGGCCGTGCATGTTCTCATTGGTACACCTGGCAGAATTCTGGATCTTGCCAGCCGTGGTGTCGCAGACCTCTCGACCGCCCAGACATTTGTCATGGATGAGGCCGACAAGCTCCTCTCCCCCGAATTTACCTCCACTATCGATCAGCTCCTCTCTTTCCACCCTCCGGACCGCCAGGTCATGCTCTTCTCGGCCACTTTCCCCGTCATTGTCAAGGAATTCAAGGACAAGCACATGAAGGACCCCCACGAGATCAACCTCATGGACGAGCTGACACTACGCGGTATCACCCAGTATTACGCCTTCGTCGAGGAGAAGCAAAAGGTCCACTGTCTCAACACCCTTTTCTCCCGTCTCCAGATCAACCAGTCCATCATCTTCTGTAACTCTACCACCCGTGTCGAGCTTTTGGCCAAGAAGGTTACTGAGCTCGGCTACTCCTGCTTCTACTCGCACGCCCGCATGCTTCAACAGAACCGTAACCGCGTCTTCCACGACTTCCGCGCTGGCCACTGCCGTAACCTCGTCTGTTCAGATCTCCTCACTCGTGGTATCGATATTCAGGCTGTAAACGTTGTCATCAACTTCGATTTCCCCAAGAACGCCGAGACCTACCTCCACCGTATCGGTCGTTCCGGCCGTTTTGGTCACCTTGGTCTGGCTATCAACTTGATCAATTGGGAGGACCGCTTCAACCTGTACAGAATTGAGCAGGAGCTTGGCACTGAGATCAAGCCCATTCCTCAGCACATCGACAAGGGCTTGTACGTCTACGACACTCCCGAGAACATCCCCCGTCCCATTACCAGTGCCCCGCAGTTGCAGCAACAGCCCCAAGAGCGCCGTCAGCACCACCAGCAGGGCTACCGTGGCGGCCGCGGCGGCAACTACCAGGGCCAGCAAGGTCAGAGAAGAGGACCTCCTCGCAACCAGTACCCCTCCCAGGGTGGCCAGGGTGGCGGCTTCCAGCAGCAGCAGGCCCAGTACAACCAGCAAGCCTTCCCTACTCAGCAGGCTCCTCAGCAGACTCCTTCTTACCCTCAAGGCGGCTTCTCTCAGCCCAGCGCTTTCCCCACTCCTCAGAGCTTCCCTCAGCCTCAAGGGCAGCAACCTAGCAGGTAATCTGATACCAACTTCTTGACTGGGATAATTGGCGTTTTTCTGGCGTTTTCGCGGAGTATTGACCCAGGCGGGTCTATTTGCATTTTCATGATGGGAACGAGATGAGAAGGGAAAAGCAAGACATGAATTGTTTTCGCGTCATGCTACCACGAAGTTACTTTACCCCCTTCCGGTCAAGCCTAACGTCGACACTACTATATTCAACATCACCACTCTACACACCGCGCGCCTCCTGGTTGCAAAGCGCAGACTAGTGACTATCAAACATCATCTTCGATCCTCTTCACGCGCCATCTCGACATGCGATGCAACGAATCCCGTTTTCCATTTCCCCACCCTTTTTCATGCACAATGTACCATCACGTTTTTTTGCACCTTCCCCTCTACCCAACAAGGCGTTATGCTGTTGATTCGAATCCGGCTGGACCAGATCAAATGACTGCCTTGTTATCTTATTCTGCTTTTTTACCACGTCACCACCCACCCGCTATCTGTTTATTCGGCATCACAACTTTATACGTATCCTTCAAATCATCGACACCGTCAGGTCGAGGTCGGCATACATTTTTTCGAATCCGATCTTGGCTTGATCGCCGAGAGCGATGCTATGGTCAGACTTTCCAGCCGCCTGTGGAAGCTTTCCAATTCACTTACTACACCAATCAAGACACGATATTTCCGAATCACATTGTCCTGAACCCATCTCTCAACTGTTGATCACCCACCTCTTCGACCCACGTCACTCTGGCCGTTTAGAGGTGCGCACCAGATCAGTACCGGAACTTCTCAACCTCAGCCACTCTTCGCAAATCCCCTACGTTATCTGGACATTCACTTGTCGATGGGAAACAAGAAAGCTTGTACAAGGAAAGAGAAGAAAGCCTGGTTAGAAAGAAAACAATGAACAAGAAAAGAACTTTTTTGAAGGAGAATGAGGAAATGGAGTATCTAAGGATAAGCTGAGTTCGTTATAGCTTTACTGTTACTCTGGACTACAATGACAAATGAACCCTCTCTCTCACTCCTTTCCGTTCCTCGTTGTCGTGTAAATGGTATGTCTGGATTGATCACTTCTTTTCCCCTCCGAACTAGTTTTGTGCCTCTTCGATGAGGTATCTGTAATGCTTCGTCGCCATCAGGGAAGTTATGACCGGGCACCAAGGAAACATCCAAGCACACACGAACCCTGCACCTTCCACAGCCAACTTGATATACACTTTGTGCTTTGAGCATGGTAGACAAAGAAACAGAAGTAAGCGCGCATCACCCTTCTTCGATCCCCCTAATCAGATACCAATGACCTGACCGCAACGCCTGCATTTCGAGTGGGGATATGCAAGAATAAATAAACTAGTATAATGGTTAATTACAGTAGTAGGAGGTAGAGATCATTTGCATCCGAGTAAACATGGATGCTATACCCGTTACTTGCTTTTTTTTATCTCACTTTTGTCATTTTTGAGAAGCAGAGAAAAAGAAGATGATCTTAGTCGGTGCAAATCAGAAGAAAATATCAACAAGGAAGGAAGTCATAACGGCAAACAATGATTGAGAAGTGGCAATTTCATCGAGATTGGCAAGAACCAAGAGGAAAGCACGGCGGGAAACAAGTTACGAGCATGAGGGAGTAACACTAAGAAGGAACAAGTAAAAGGAAAGGGCATGTATGCAAAGCCGAAACCCTCAGGAAGAGCGACCGAGAGCAGATGCCAATTAGCGAGATCAAGATGCACGAAGGGGCAGGAGCGATCAAGCAGGTGAGACGGGATTTCAAATATCGCAGTAGACAAATCTCTACCAACAAAAAGAAGAAAGAAAGCTTCATTTTTTCTCGAATGCAAGAAGGAAAAGAAAGGAGAAATATATGTACAGAAGTTTTGGGCCATGGGAAGAACCAAAGAAAAGAAGTCGGCCTTTTCAAAGAACAAACCCATCAAAAAGGAGAAGACGGCCATAGGAGAAAAACGACGTTCGCTGAAACAAACACTCCGCCGATGAATAGAAGAACGCACGACGTGCCTAACGAGAACCAAAGAATCGGGTATCCAAAGAATCAACTCAACGAGCATACCTCGCGCTCAAACTAGCAAATGCATCGGGGGAATGCGGTCTTCCATTACCCATGCCAACAAAATCTCTGCTCTCCTGGCTGACATGTCTGGCGCCCGCTCTAGCCTGTTCTTGCTGCTGCTGGGGAGGTGCAGAGCCAAAAGGGTTCATGCTGCCACTTCCAATAGGCATAGTGACACTTCTCTGCGGTACTTGCATCTGCTGCTGCTGTTGCTCGGGCATCATGTTGGGAGCCATACCGTTTTCAGGTAGTGATTGTAGGGGCCTTGAAGGTGCAAGCTGGGGATGGTTGTAAAGTGCCATGATGTCCATTTTACCAAAGCGTCCAGTGGGCTGAGGATACAGCTGCTGCTGTTGTTGCTGAGGCATTTGTTGTTGTGCCATTTGCTGCTGCTGCTGCTGTTGGTGCGCGGATTGATAAGATTGGTACGGCTCTGGTTGACTGGACTGGGGTATCTGGAAGGGGTTGGAAGAGGGTTGAGGAGAAGACATGTTTGCGTAGGGGTTCGAGGTGTGTTGGGGAGCCAATTGCTGCGGTTGTTGTTGTTGATGATAAGGGTTTTGCTGTTGCTGCTGCTGGTATTGAGGTTGTTGTTGCTGCTGCTGCTGCTGCTGTTGTTGTTGTTGCGGTTGAGTAGCAAAGAAGTCCTGCTGGGGTTGGTAGAATGCACCAGGCGATTGTGCTTGTTGTGTCTGAATCGGAGGCTGTGCAAGCCATGGGTTTTGAGGAGCTGCTGATAGTTGTATGCCGAAGGGATTTGAAGGCGCAAATGTTTGAGATTGAGTTTTTCTCAAGAAAGGGTTGGACTGTGGTTGCGATTGTTGGTACTGCTGAGCGTCCTGAGGAGGGTAAATAGGGGCTTGTACAGGCTGTTGCATTTGCTGGGGCATGAATGGGTTGTTCTGGTATTGCTGAGGCTGCTGGTTGGTAATTTGCATGGCCGAGAAAGAGTTCTGTAGGGATTGCTGTGCCTGAAGCTGGCTTTGAGATTGGAGGAACGGGTTGTATGAAGGTTGCGGCGCCCCCGTCGAAAGTGCGGGCTGGGTAAAGGCACGGCGGGGAGGTTGCAGGTCCAAAGCATCGAAGGGGTTCGTCGAGGAAGCTGGTTTCTCTTGTGCTCTTTGTTTCTCGATGTAGATGCCATTGGCGTTGGAACTGCTGGTGCTGCCTGACATGGGGGTTAGGGTACCCTGTGCCCCTGAGGTCGCATCACCTAAGCGCACAAGCGTCTCGACTGCCTTGTCCAGACTTCCATTGACGCTCTTCAGAACCATCGAGTTGCGGCGTGTATCCGGGAAGCCCATCTCTCGCAGCGATGCCAGCTTGGTATCAAACGTATCCTCCTCTTGATTTCCTACTGTCGAGCCAAAGACGCGCGACGGCTTGTTCATCTTTCCAATAGGCGGTGTGGAACGTCCATCCGATCCTGTCAGAGCGGGTGACAGGGGAGGTGTGAACCTTTGCTGAGTGGCCGATGACGAACGAACTCCCAGCGAGAAACCAAACTTCTTTCCAGGCTTTGGCGGCAGAGGCGGTGGTACTCCTTCGTTGGAGCTGACGCTGGCTCCACCAACCGTATGACTCCTGGGCCTCGAACCAACGAAGGCCTTGTGCTCGTACTTTTGGCGGATGAAACGCTCCATGACACCTCCAACCTCGTCTGCGTCGGTGGGAATGTCGGGTCTGATGTTCTGGGGGTTGAATGTGCGGTTTGACGTGACGTTTCCCACACGCTTCATGTTGTCGACCTGGTCAGGAGTCCAGCTATCCATGCTCAGCGATTTGACTTTGGAAATGTGAGTGCCCATCTTGCGGTGCAGAGCGGCGCAACTCATGCACAGGAAAATGCCCAACTGTTGATGTTGTCAGAAAGGCGCATCGGATTTCGGCGACTTGTACTCACACTCCAACTGGACCATGCTGTTACAGTGTCAGCACGCAAATTCCAGAAAGTCCCACGTCTCTGTGAATTGGCTCACCTGGATTCCTCGCAGCGCAATCGGCGCATCTGTCGTTTCCAGGTACAGACTTCAAAAGATCCTGCAGCATGCGCTCATTGCGAGCCTGCTGTCTCTTGCTGACGGCGCTGGCCATGTTGTAGAGGAAGTCCACGTGCCGACGTGGAAAGGGGTTAGGATGTTTCTAAGCAGTGAACGAGATTATATGCGACAAGTAGTACGCTGATTGTGGATGAATAGTGTTATTTGGTCGTGTCAAGTGGTCGGCATGGTTGCAGTGGGCTTGAAGAAATAGATGTGTACATGGTCAAGTACTGGCCAAACATGACCATGTCTTCGATCGGCGCGCTCCAGCCCGCTCCACCGCAGCTCATCATCCATGTGGCTGCCGACAATCTTAGCCATCACATATCGCAGGCATCAATTCGTTATTTTCAGATCAAGACCGTATCCGATCTGCTCGTCTCTTATAAACCAGGCTTGAAATACTTGTCCAAGTCATCAGTTGCGATCATAGTTTCAGGGCGTGGTACAAACCACCGCAGGCCGCAAGTCGGAATTCTCCGTCCGGCGACTTTCGATTGTACAACAGACTCCAACTTTTGAGCCTCGCCGCCGCCATACAGCAATACAGCAATGGTTCTACAAAGATTAGCGCGCTCAAGAAGCGCATGGGCTCCTTTGCTGGAGTCGCGCCCTCACGTACGTCTAACACCTAATCAACATACACCAACCATTTACTCACCATCTTTGCGCAGGCTAGACAATTTCATGCATCATCAATATCGAGACTCCACGAGGTTCCCAATCTGTCATACAAGGAACAGTTCGAGGCCAGAGGTGTTCCCGGTCTCCTTGATCAACCCGCCTACGATGTGGCATGGAGACAGAACATGGAACACCTTGTCGAACGACTGAACAAAGCCACCATGAGTAAATACACCACCAGCACTGTCTAAAAGGAAGCATTCATCTGACTCAATCGCTCAAAGATACCGACTTTGAACAGTCGTCGACCAAGCAGCTCATCCTCCAGTTCGCCCGCAATCCCCAATATGCCCCCGTCTTTGCAGCCGCCAGTATGGCCCACAACACACATTTCTTCTTCGACGGCCTGGGTGTTGGTATTGACAGCGAAAAGCTCGAAGCCTTCCCGACTCTCGAAAAAGCCCTGATTGCATCCTTCGGCAACATCGACACCCTCTGGAGGGTAATGTTGTCCAAGGCAAGCGCCATGACCGGCCCTGGCTTTGTCTGGCTCGTCCAAGCAACCAAGCGCTCCACCTCGTCAATCGGAAACAACACGCCCGAATTCAGACTCCTAGTTACCTACAATGCCGGCACCCCGTACGCTGAGGCTGGTGTTCGACAACAAAGTGCTGACCTGAGCACCTCCGAGGGCTACAACGGCTCTGCTGGTTCTTTCGGTCCTACATCGACTCGTGAAAGAGCAACCCCAAAGCTTCCTCCGGGCACTGAGCTCATCACTCCGGTACTCTGTGTGAGCACCTGGGAGCATGCATACTTGAGGCAATACGGTGTGGGAGGAAAGCAACAGTACCTGATCAATTGGTGGAAGGCTATCAACTGGGGAGCCGTCGACCAAAAGATGATCAAGCCCTCCGACAAGCCGAACGGCAAATTTGTAGAAAAGTAGCTCCCTTGTCATGTTCAAAATGTAATATAGCCATTCCCGTGTACGCTTTGCTTGCTTGTATCCTCGTCTTTCAATATCCGGCCCCCGCTTGCAGTATCGTACATGTCATGAGTGGTGGGCACCGAGCTGCTTATTCCTCCATCTCGTCATCGTCTCCCTCGAGTGCCTTCTTGGCCAGACGCTCTGCCTCCTCACGCATCTCTTTCGGTACCTCCTCGTGTCTGCCCTTGGTGGGTCCATCAACCTTGCTGATCCACGTCATTTCCAGCTCAAACTCCTTGTCTTTGCTGTCCTCGTGTGCCACGTAGATGATTCTTGCTGCCTCCTTGACACCTTCCTCCAAGCTGATGCCGCCCTGATCGGGGGTGAGCTTCAGTTTCTCCAATTCCGCCTTGGCTGCTTGTCTGCCCTTGCCAGTAGCTGCGCCGTAGTATCCCCAGTACAGTCCAGATGGCTCGATCATGTAGAGGTATGGGCCACCCTCCTTTGCGTCGGGCATCTTGCCGCCACTGCCACTTGACGGACCGGAACCGACCTGTGCATCAACGGGCACTTCGAGCTCCGAGTCCCAACCACCAATGATGGCGGTGATGCCGAAGGGGCGGACTGATGAGTAGAGGGTGTAGGCTTGGACGTATGATCCCATGCGGTCGGCGAGGGAGGCGACGGGGATGGGCTGCTTGTAGAGAGAGCGCCATGATGAGGCCTCATCGCGAGCGCGAGTGACGAAGTGGCGACCATCGGGGAGAAGACCAGTAGAAACCTGGAAACAAGCATTAGCCGGAAAATATCGTAAGTAGGGTGGAAGTTGAACGTACAACACCAATGTTGCGATCGACAGTGGCTATCCTCTTGTTTGCATCCTTCTTCAACAATTTGGAGGTGACGAGTTTCTCCAGAGCCAGAACAACACCATCGCGACATCTGATACCAACGCAGGTACCGCCGTTCTCGACTGCCTTCATGGCGTATTCGACCTAGACGGCCGTCAGTTAATGGTTTCACAAGGATGAGTGTTGATGAGCTCACTTGGAAGTTACGTCCATCAGGAGAGAAGACCGAGTTGGACAGATCGTAGCCCGTTCCTATCGAAGTCTTGACATGGGAGTTAGCAAAGAAACACGATGCGACATGTGATGCGGCGTTTACTGACCATGCTTGCGGTTGATGACGGTGTGGAAAGGAAGGCGAGTTATTCGGTGATGAGAAGCGGATGGCGAGACTCAGGTGAGGTTGAACCGAGTGAGTGAGTAGAAGAGAAACAAGAGATTCGGATGCGCAGATGCAAGAATTAGGTGTTTGGCTGTCTATTCTGTGATGTATCAACGCAGCTCTCCCGGATGGCGGACGAGCTCCATCTCACGGCGAAGACGCACGCCAAGCTCCGACACCCTGTCTCCCTGTACCTCTCACTAGAGTCACCGATCGTCTGCACAATTGTTTTGACGAGATGCAGAGTACAGTACTTAGATTATCATTTTTACCTATTCTCTAGATACACAACATTTTTGTTTGACAGATCCATTCGGTATGAGTGCATAACTGTCTTCTACATCCACTGCTTTTGTCCAACAATGAAGCCCATGTGACATGGTCCAAGCCTCTTCAGTCTTCAGATGACGATGCCCACCGTTTCCACCCACCAACTTTTCCCAACCCCGCCTCTCTCCATGACTTTCTTATATCATTGCATCTTCCAGCATTTTTCAGCGTAAACACCATAGACAACTCCCGTTCTCGTATCATTCCATCTTACGACTACACTCTTTGGAGTTGGATTGCTCATTTACCCCGCCGCCCCCTTGGACACCGCTTGTTTCCACTCGATATTAGCCTCCTTCTAGGTGGAGCACGGTTGGGCAGAACTCATCAGGTTGGAGCAATACCAGTCCGTTTTATTTCCATACACCGCGATCTTGATTCATCCTTTTTCTTCGTTCGACATCTTTCCTTCTGTCTCACCCAAATTTCGCATCTCTTTCTTCAGCACTTTCGCATCTGCCTGATCCATACCCCTCTTGCCGGCGTTTCGCAGAACTCACCACCTGCAACACGTAAGGCGCAGGCGTTCTCTTCTGCGAGATGCAGTCGACTGACACTCTGCCCACAGCACAGTATTAGCAGATCGACACCAAGCACATCACCAGTATCATCATGTCACAGTATCAACAGGACGAATTGGCTCGTCTCTTTGCCAACAACATGAGCTTGAATCACACCTTGCCTCAATCCACTCCCGACAAGCAGTTCCTCGGCCACACGTCTACCGCTCAGCCCATCTACTACAGCTCCCAGCACTACACTCCATCCTATTACATGCACGTTGCCCCAACGCCGGAACAACAGCAGGCAGTAGCACCCCGCGCAGACTCTCCCCTTAGTGGCAGCCCACTAGACAACCACAGCAATAGCCTCACACCCATCCACCTGGCGTCGATGCTGCGCAACCACGACATCGACCCCACCTCGCTGAGCCCCTCGCAAGTCAAGCTTTTCACCAACGCAGACTACGATCAGCGATTGCGCCTACTCGAACTCTGGCGCATCTCTCCCCCACAGTCGGCAGACCACATGCAGCAAGAAACAAGCCTGGCACACGAAGAGCAGCTGGCATCGTTGCGCTACGAGGAGCGCATGCGTGGACAAGTTGACGATGCACAGGCTGAGCCTTATATGGAGTCGGGCTATGCCCACTCTGCTCACAGTGAGCCTGTGTATGCTTCTTGCTCTGGCGGCATGTGGCAATCTCAAGCTTCGCAGCAGGATCGCTCTGTCAAGGAGATGGAAGACGCATACGGTTCTTGGGCACAGGCACGCAACTTTGAACAGCTGCAGGCCATGAATGCCCAGGTTGAGCAGCAGCGCGGCTATGGTGGTTACCAATCTGCTGCACACGATGATGACGACATGGAATTGTAGGCGATGTGTGTTCCACGAAGGAAGACGTCAGATTCAGTCCGGTTCAGCACACAGTGTTCTTCCAAGGGTGACAGGATACAATTACGACAGCATATGCAGGCGCAATCAAGGAGTACGGCAGAACACACAATGTAGCGCAAGATATCCTTACTTATTTCCAGGGGTTTCATAGTGAGCAAACCACGAAATCGCAACTCTCTAATCTTTTACTCTATACGATCACCAACCTTCTACTTCTTCTCAGGGATCTCTTTAGCAGCCTCGTCATCAGTCTTTCCACCCAACTGCTCCTTGACCTCTTCAACCTGTTCCTCAGCCGGGAAATCACTCTCCTCCACCTTCGCCCTCCCCTTCTCACTCTCTCCCAACCCACCCCCATTCTCCTCCGTCTCCTTCCACTCCACCAACTCCAAATCCCCACCCTCCTTGCTCGTCTCCGCGAAGTCAAAAATGCGATAATCAGCATTAGCATACTTACAAAGACTAATCGCACATCTCAAGAATCCCGAATGCGAGACCACAGCGATGACCTTTTCTTTGCGAGAATGCAGGTCGCGGAGGCAGGATTGACCGCGGGCGATGGTTGCGGAGCGGGTGAAGGCGTAAGGACCAGTCTTTGAGGGCCATAGGGGATCGACGGTTGAGTAGTCGATGTTGTTTGGGAATATTTGTTTCATGTTTGCGAGGGGGCTGCCTGTGTCGCAGGGTTTGTCTGAGTTTTCTGGGAGGAGGAGAAGGGTTAGTCTTTGAGCATTCAGAAACTGCGGTGGTTATGGAGGTATCGTGAGGCTGGGGTCACAGTGAGTCTCTCAGAAATGTGGTTCCGCTCGTGAGCCAGCCATTGAGATCCACAGTGTGTTGTCAGTGAGGGATCTTGTCCCTTGCGAGGCTGTCGGATCCTTGCTCCTAAACAACCAAGACCTGGAATTGGCACTGTATCCAGCGTCGCAATGGTTCCAAGCAGTGTCTGCAACGCTCAGGAGATAGCAAACACCACCACTGTCCAATGCGGACCGACTGTCGGAGGGAGCGGGTTTGCAAGTCATGGGTTCGTGAGATGCTGACAGGTCCAGTACAGCTGACTCATGGGTGTTGAGGAAAGCCGTTCAAAGATCTCGAAGTCCTTGAGAGTATCCAACGCTTTGCAGTAAAGCCTGGTCGAGAGCGATGAGGCGTATTGGTATACCCATGTATAAACAAAAGCGATCGACATGCTGGAGTAGAGAAGTGCCGAGCAGAACATTTGCATCAATGCCCAAAAATAGTTCAACGGTCAACGGTGCTGCGCCTGCATCGGCTTTTCATGCGTGTATAGGCTAGAAACGGCTATACAGCCTGTCAAATCTCGCAATGGGATTTGAGCTGATGCAAACGAATGGGAACAAAGCAGAAATAGGAGAACGATCATTTACCTTGCCATAGAGCGCCAGCTTCTACAGGGACACCTCTTTTGATAAGCCAATCAAGTCCAAGGACGGTGGTCTCCAAGGTACGATGCATGGGGCTAGTGATTATGCGTTCGACCTTGTCGGCGAGCGGCAGATGCTGGCGAAGGTGCTGCTCGAGCGCGCGGCATTGCTGCCGACCCAAGTCAGAGAGCTCCGGGTCGGGGATATCATATTCTTGTGCAGGACGTCAGGCAAGATGCATTCAGAGACGCCTCAGCGGTGAAGGAGAGCACTTATGATTGACGTTGTGCAGTGCTTGGCCATGTCTGATCAGGATGACGGTTGGAGGCATTGCTTTTAGGAAGCGGTGTGGTTATCTGCTTGATCGTGTAGACGGATGAATGATAGACTCTAGGAAACAAGAATATGATAGCACTTTGTTGTTGATGGAAAGAAGGACAGCTTCGAGCTTCCACAGCGCGGCCTTAACCTAACTTCTGCTGGGTGACAGGCATTTTTGTTTTTCTCGAAGGGTGACGACGAGTTGCAAGCTTGAGCCCCAGCGCAACAAGCCCAAAGAGGCTCAGACCGACGAATTGGCCAATGCTTTGAGGTCGAAAGGTGGTTACAGGGCACAACAACAACCGAGAAACGAGATGCTAGCAAGCTGGCTCGAATTCAATCAGCACTGAAAGGCCTTCTGATCAATAATAGGGCGAAGGGCGCAGACGTCAATAGCAGATGGAGGTGAAGCGTAGGCTATTTTTGAGTACATACCCGCTTGGCACCCCAGGTACTTTACGGTCGGGATCACCGAGTGGCACCATGTCGGGATGGCGACGGTATTTATATGCAGGAACACGAGAGACACAAGCCAATTGAGAGGGCTGTGATGAAGTTGAAGGGCATGAACTGCTAAGTATGGTGGTCGGATGGCAGCTAGTCAGGCGTGCAGGCACAGGGAAGAAACAGAATTGGAGGGCTGGTCTGAAACAAGGGACCTGGATCAGATTGCCTGAGAAACAGCTCTCTCTGGGGACTGTATTTTGGGGCCGTGCTTATAAAGAGCTCGTTGCTTGCCCCTTCCGCCAACTCTCATTTTCCCTCTCTGCTCCTCCATTGATTCAATCCATATATCTTCTTTTCGCTTCTTAATAGCTCCTGCATCTGCCAGGCTTATAGACATCACGAAGCTTGCGACCCATCTGCTTTCATTTCATATTCAAGTGTTGAGGATACCCCGTACACTATTTACACGACAAGATGTGGTGAGTAAACAGACCGAAAACTCCAACAACAAGGCCGAACGAGTGACCGAAGGAGGTGCTAACGACGATTAACAGTGGCATTTTCGGCTACGTCAACTACCTGGTGGAGAAGGACAGAAAGACAATTCTTGACACTCTCGTGAACGGTATGTCTCACGCGACCCCTGACTTCGGACGAGAGTCACAGCAAGCGCATTCGGCTGACGCATAGCAGGTCTTGCGCGTCTCGAGTACCGTGGATATGATTCAGCTGGTCTGGCAATCGACGGAGACAAGAGAAACGAAGTGTTCGCTTTCAAGGAGGTCGGCAAGGTCGCCAAGCTGAAGCAGCTCATCGAGGAGGAGAAGCCCGATCTCACAAAGGTCTTTGACGCACACGCCGGTATTGCCCACACTCGTTGGGCCACCCACGGTCCCCCTTCGCGTGTCAACTGCCACCCCCACAGGTACGCAAGAAAGAGCTGCAGCTGAAACATACACAAGTCTAATACGTGGTTCCCCACAGATCCGACCCCAAGTGGGAGTTCGCCGTCGTCCACAATGGTATCATCACCAACTACAAGGAGTTGAGAGCTCTGCTCGAGACCAAGGGCTTCAGATTCGAGACCGAGACCGACACCGAGGCCATCGCAAAGCTGGCCAAGTACATCTTCGACGAGCACCCGAACATCGATTTCACCACCCTCGTCAAGGCCGTCATCAAGGAGCTCCAGGGCGCCTTCGGTCTGCTGCTCAAGTCAATCCACTTCCCCACCGAAGTTGTCGCTGCCCGCAAGGGTTCTCCCTTGGTCATTGGTGTCCGCACACAGAGAAAGATGAAGGTCGACTTTGTCGATGTTGAGTTCGGTGAGGATGGCCCTCTCCCTGCTGAGGCTGCTTCCCAGAACGTCGCATTGAAGAAGTCCAACAACCTCCTTGCTCCTCCCGACAAGAGTCTGCTCCACCGCTCTCAGTCGCGCGCTTTCTTCTCCGAGGACGGTGCTCCTCAGCCCATTGAGTTCTTCCTGTCCTCCGACCCTTCCGCCATTGTCGAGCACACCAAGAAGGTCCTTTACCTCGAGGACGACGACATTGCCCACATTCACGATGGTCAGCTGAACATCCACCGTCTGTCCAAGGACTCTGGCGCCTCCAACGTCCGTGCCATTCAGACCATCGAAATTGAGCTCCAGGAGATCATGAAGGGCCGCTACGACCACTTCATGCAGAAGGAGATTTTCGAGCAGCCCGAGTCGATTGTCAACGCTATGCGCGGTCGTCTTAACACCGAGAACAAGACCATCACTCTTGGTGGTCTCAAGCAGTACATCACCACCATTCGGCGTTGCCGCAGAATCATCTTCATCGCTTGCGGTACTTCGTTCCACTCGTGCATGGCTGTTCGCGGTGTTTTCGAGGAGCTGACTGAGATTCCCATCTCGGTCGAGTTGGCCTCTGACTTCCTCGACAGACAGGCCCCTGTCTTCCGTGACGACACTTGCGTTTTCGTTTCTCAGTCTGGTGAGACTGCCGACTCCCTCTTGGCTCTCCGTCACTGTCTCGAGCGTGGTGCACTCACCGTCGGTATTGTCAACGTTGTCGGTTCGTCCATCTCGATGATGACCCACTGTGGTGTCCACATCAACGCTGGTCCCGAAATTGGTGTCGCCTCGACCAAGGCTTACACCTCTCAATTCGTCTGTATGGTTATGTTCGCTCTGTCTCTTAGTGAGGACCGTGCTTCCAAGCAAGCCAGAAGAGAGGCAATCATGGACGGCCTTGGCAAGATATCTGAGCAATTCAAGGAGATTCTCCAGCAGGATCAGGACATCAAGAACTTGTGCCTCAAGTTCAAGAACCAGAAGTCCCTGCTTCTTCTTGGTCGTGGTGCTCAGCACGCCACTGCTCTCGAGGGTGCTCTGAAGATCAAGGAAATTTCCTACCTTCACTGCGAGGCTGTCATGTCTGGTGAACTCAAGCACGGTGTGCTTGCTCTGGTCGACGAGTCTCTTCCCATTGTCATGATTCTCACCCGCGACAGCCTCTTCGCCAAGTCATTGAACGCTTACCAGCAGGTCATTGCTCGCAAGGGCCGCCCCATTGTCATTTGCAGCAAGGGCGACAGCGAGTTCCCTGGTGACAAGACCGACAAGATTGAGGTTCCTCAGACCATTGATGTTCTGCAGGGTCTGCTCAACGTCATTCCTCTTCAACTCATGGCCTACTGGTTGGCCGTTGCTGAGGGTTTGAACGTCGACTTCCCCAGAAACTTGGCCAAGAGTGTCACTGTCGAGTAGATGCGACATCTCTCTTGACCAAGATTTAGCACAGAACTCTTTCTCGTTGTTATTGCATGGGAGCTCGGATGAAGGTTATGGGGAGTTGGGAAACGACCGGAGTATACATGGAAATGGGGTCATCAAAGTCTGTCTGTCTCTTTGCTCTCAGGTGTTTACCAGAGAATATATCGAAAATGCATTTAAACTTCACTCTTCTAGTGCCGCGGACCGTGAGCTGTCTTTTTGAAGGGTCCCAAAGGTATGTCATCATACTGTGGCATGTCCTAACAGGCTTATCAAGCACATAATGTGGGTTATGAGCGGCCGAGTTCCTCATTCAGAATCTGTGAGGCGTTAGAATGTGTCCTATCGCTGCTCTTTATGCCGGAGGTACCATCCGGAGCCTCAGCCCCACTTATTCTCGTATTCAGATTTCATGAGAAATTGGGGTCAACTTGGCGTGGCGGGCCCTCTGGGCATGGTTTCTGAGCACTAGTTAGCCATTATACACGCAATAACACCTGCTCTACAACCTCTAAAGCGCTTAAATTAGCTGTATAGGCCTCGCCGAGGTGTAGGTCGTCGTCCCTACAAGTTTTAACTATTCCTAACACCCGTGTGTTTTATAGTCGCTCTATCGCGCCCTATAGGCTATCTTAACGAAATCGACGACGTATAGCTAGAAGAGGTGTTTAAAAGAGGAGGAACTATAAAAGATGCTTAGTATATGTTTCCTAAGGCGCCGGAATTGACCCTCTACCGTCGGCATAAGAACTAGCGATCCTATAGCTCTATATAGCGGCCTACGTAGGTGTTAATAAAGCGAGGACCGAAGAAGTTAATAATACTAGCAATAGCAGCGTAGCTAGTCGATATTGTTACGTAGACTAATAATCTCTAGTAGGAGGAGCTAGCCTTTAAGATGTTTATTCATTTTAATATCGCCGTTAGTTAGTCGACCCTCTCGCGCGCGATAATAGAGGAAGGGTTCTCGAAGAAGGTAGCTACTTATATTACTACTTAGTAATATTAAGTAACGCGCGTAGTGTTTAAGATAGAACTACGCAAGATTAATGCTAAAGATCTAGTATATGTTAATAAGTCGTACGTAAGCGAGAAGACTCTATTTAGAAGGTAGAGCTAGTTAGTAGTCGGTCTACCTACCTTTATAACATTAGTTCTTTGCTATGCTACTCGTCTTAGTGTCCTACTAGCTCTAACTATTAATAGATTCCTACTAGCCTCGACTCTAGTCGTTAAGGGTTTAGTTACTAGAGCGATCTTCGAGCACTAGCTAGAGCATATACTACTACCTTAACTACCCCCTAGCAAGGTCCTTATTTTAGACAATTGTTCGACCTATTATAGCGAGAAGGTGCGTAAGCTCTATCGATAAGTAGGAGTCTACCTTCTCTTCCTACTAGCCTATTTACTAGACTATAATCCTATCGAACTAACCTTCTATATCCTTAAGGTTTAGCTTCGAAACTATAGGGATTTAGCACTAATATAGGGATTAGAGAACTATAAGCGGAACTTTATAGTATACTTAAAAGAAGCAGTAGATCTATGTCTAAACGAGGAAGATGTCCCTAACTTGTTTAGGAAGGTAAAGGTAAACTACTAACTAGATATTATACTCCTTATCGAAGATCCCGTCCTCGTTATTACGGGGGCAGGTCGGGTATATAGTAGAAGGAGCAGCTATGTAGAGTATAGTAGTATTTAATAGGCTATCTACGGTTAGGTAGTGA